>PVJC01018650.1:0-31085 GCA_004026665.1 Murina feae | reverse complement strand
AATTTAATGCTTAGAGAAGGAAGATATTCATCAACACTAAAGAATTTTAGTTTCCACTTCCCAATATTATCCCCTTCTCCAATCTACTTTAACTAGCAATAACAGAGCTCAAAGAAGAGTTTGTACTTTCTTTGCAGGTACAATAAAAATGAACCTTTTTTTTCCTAGTAGCTATTTAAGTTATGATTTTTATATTAAATATGCAGACTTCAGTGAGTTCCTGACTGTTTGGTGCCAAGTTATCAAGTGGTCCATCAGGGGAACCTTGATGCCCCAGCAGAGTCTAATGTTGCTGCCTCATTAACCTTACTTAGCAAGGGGTTGTTGCTTCACCAGGGCCCAGTGCAAAGATTTCTTTCAGAGATTTGGGCTGAGAAACTTTTGCTTTACAGATAATCCTCTTGAAGAAAAGAAAGAAAAAAAGAGGCTCAATTGTATTCTTATTATATTTTACTTTTTATAGTAAAGACTGCTTAGAATGGATAACATGATGTAGAAAGATAAGAGAAAATGGAAAGATAAATGGTATAGAGAAGAGTCAGAAGTAAAAATGAATCAAGAAATAAATGATAGAAAATTGATGAGAAACCTCTTGCCTGAAACCACAGAGATTATTTGTAGGCACATGTGGATCCATTCTCATTGAGGCTTCCTCTCCTTTGCATATGTGGGTTCCTAGTTGATTCTCAGAGCTACCCTTTGGCCAAGCTTAGAGAGTCCTTTGTCCTACTCTACCATTTCTTCACCAGATGTAAGATTCCTTCACATCTCCATCCTCCACTTCCTCACTCACATATCCATACATACACACTCTTTCTACATATTGGAAAACAGGGTTAAGTCACTGTGGAAAGATATCACCCTGGTTTTAGAATCTAATTGTTTCTTGAAAACCATGATTCTTGGACTGCTTCAGATTATAACTTAACCACCAACAACCCATCATGATTAGAGGAATAGAACTATTTAAAGTTAATAGCCTTGCTATAGGTCAGATATAATCCTCAAAGAAATTAATCCATCTTGGTAACATTACATGGAATTACTGCTAGGTGCTCAATTGCAGTGAAAGACACACTAGTAGATAGGTCAGAACAATTAGCACATCAGACAAAGCATCAGGAGTTTATAATCTAAAGAAAAAAAGAGATGGGAACTAGTATTTAGTGATATCTTCTATGTGTTGGGCCCTGAGCCAAGTCCTCATTTCATTTAAACTGTGCAGCAGCATTTAATAGTGTTCAACTTCTAGGACAGTGCCTAGAAGACTATTGGACCTTTGTAAATATTAGCCAAGTGAAAGAGTGACTATAAATGGTTTGGGGAATCTAAAACTCAGAGGGGTCACATGATTGTTTGAGGTTAGGTATAGCTTACTGTACAAACAATAATGGCTCACCATTCATTTGGCATTTCCTGTGTACCCAGACCTGTGAATGCTTGATCAACACAGCAACCAGGTGCATAGGCTTTGGAGTTAAGCAGACATAGATTTATATTTCTGCTGTACCAGAGTTACCAACATAGGACCATAAGACCCAGTGGCTTCACAGAGCCACGTGCTTGGCATAGTGCCTGGCACTGAATGGTGCCAGTGACAAAACTAATGGGAACCCATCTGTGGTCGGATGAATAACAGTGTCCCGGATTGAATAACAGTGTCCCGGAGATGTCCATGTTTGAATCCCCAGAATGGCAAAAGGGACTTCGTTGGTATGATTAAATTAAGGCTCATCAGATAGGGAGATTATCCTGGATTATCTGAGGGGCCCCAAGGTGGTACACAAGTTTTTCTGTGAGGGAGAAAGGAAAGTCAGAGTCAGAGGAGGAAATTTGACAGTGGCAGCAGAGATCAAAGTGATGAATCCAAAAGTAAAAGAGAACCAACTCTTCCCCAGAGTCTGCCAAAGGAATGCAACCCTGACAACCCCTCTATTCTAGCCGAGTGAGACCCATTTTGGACTTCTGATTTCCAGAACAGTAAAATAATAAAGTTGCCTTGCTTTGAGCTAGTACTAAGTTTGTGGTAATTTGTTATAGCAGCCATAGAAAACAAATACACCAGCACATGCTTTTTCCTTTATACCTCGCTACCTGCATCAAATTCAGAATTAAATAAGAAAGAAGCCTAATGTTTGGCAGCCTAATTGTTTTGTTTTGTTTTTTTAATTCCTATCCTTTTGACTTTTTGGCTCTTTCTTCTCTCATGGTCAGACAACTTGGCAGGTCTATTTCTGCTGTCTGATTGCACCTTTGTGGCTACTAATTTGGGAGTTAAATGGAAAGAGTTAAAAGCAGCAAAGAAACCATTGGCAGAAATAAGTTGTGCTTTTTTATTTTGATTTGTTTGTTTGATTTGTTTGTTTGTGTTTAGAAAAGGCAGATTCTCTGTATCTGTGGGTAATGTCTTTCTAAGCTGGAAAATGGATGCCTTCCAAATATGCCTCTTCATGCCTCTTCCCCAGACTATTTTGGAAAACCTGGAAGACTTATCTAATGGAGCCTAGGTTTGAACTCCAAATCCCCGTGAAGCTTTTTCCATTGTGTTCCTTATAAAACGCCTTCTCTAAAAAATGGTTATTGTGGTAAATATGTAGGACCACCTTTAATCTTTATTTTAAAATAGTCATTCACTTATTACTTCAAGAAATATATTTTGAGAACTTTTCATGTCATGAGGAAGACAATGGTGAGTGACCAGGAAGAATAAGTCTCTTCCCTCATCAGCTTAAAATCTGCATCAGAATAATTTCAGACTTTGCTAACTATTGCTAAGGAAATGAGCCGAGGGCTGAGATAACTAATAGGGTGTATGGGGATTAGAGTGGGGGAGAGGGTTGCTTTAGATAGGTTAGCTAAGGGAAGGAAAGTCTCAAACATTTAATCTGAGATTGCCTTACAGGATGAGTAGAAGAAGCCTTGTGAAGAATGAGGGTATCCTAGACAACATTCCAGGAGAAGGGCATGGCATACACAGAGACTTGAAGCAGATAGACACTTAGAATTTCAAGGAATTGAAAAAAGATACCGTGGTGAGAATATAATGAGTGATGGCAAATTGTGAGGTATGCTCAGAGCCATAATAGATTTTAGCCCATGGACAGACTCATAGGAAATAGTAGAAATTTTTATTTGATTTTATGTGCAATGGAGAGCAGTTAGAAATGTTAAACAATAAGTGAAATAAGCTAATTTATGTTTAAATCAGTCATGCTTGAAGCTATATGGAGAATGGATTTTAGAGGAGCAAGACTAGTAATGCAATATCCCAGATGAAAGCTGATGCAGGTCTGAACTAAGATGGTAGAAGTAAATATATGTTTGGAAATATAATAGAAAGATTTTATAAATAGATTGGATATGGTGACTCCTAGTTTGAGTATATAGGTAGAGGGTGTGGCATACTGATTGAAATGGGGAAGACAGAGGTGAATAGCAAATAATTTTGAAAAGACATCAAGAATTACGGTTTTGCATTAAAGTTTTAGATGTCTGGAAATTATCCAAGTGGAGCTGTCAAATTGGCAATTGGATGTCTACATAAGCCCAGAGTTTAAGGGACAGGTCTGGACCAGAGATAAAAATGTGGAAATCATTAGAATACTTATGGTACTTAAAGCCAGATGATTTGTGATTCACCTGGAGAACGTGTATAGGGTGAAAAGACAATCCAGAATGAATCTCTGGGGCACTTCCCCATAGAGATGTCAGACAGAGATATGTACCGGGAGCCTGGGAACAGGAGAAGAGCGGTCAGTGAGGGAGGAGGCGACCAGGTGGGTGGCAAGGCTGCCTTGGAGAGAGCAGAAGGGAGAAGGCAGATCTGTCAAATGATGCTGAGAGTTAGAGGGTAACAAGGACTTAATTCGTTAATGTGGAAATCACTGATAACCTTGACAAAAGTGAAGGTATATCTAAATCTCAAGGTATATTGTAATGAGTTTAAGGAAAGATTGTAACATGAAGCAGTGCAGACAGCATTTGTTTACAGACAATTTTTTCAAGAAATTTGACTAGTATGTGGGGAGAAAAATGGGGCAGAAACTGGCAGGGAATAATAGTATGTGAACAATGGAGGTGTTTTGTGTATGTGTGTATGTGAGAAAGACTATGCTAAAATGTGTGTGTTTTGAGGAGAGCGTAAGTAGACGGAGAAAGATGGTTGATACACAAGTGCTGGTGGATAACTAGAAGAGCAAAGTTCTTCAGGAGACAGAAAAGGATATATGACCTTGACCTTCACTAGCCTGTCAGTGAGGACCCAGGCAGTAAGGTGCATGTGTCCATGATAGGAAGATGATGTTGTTCCCGCCTAATGGCTACTCTTCTTCGGTGAATTATGATAAGTCATCAACTGAGTAAGAAGGTAAAATAGGGTTAGTGCAAGGTTTGAGGAAAGAGGAAACATCAAATTCTTGACTTAATTAGATAACTAGCTTCCCTTCAGCCAACTCCATGCTTACCAAGCAGCCTCTGGTTGTAATTAGGCTTCCTGTGGGAGCAGGCTTCCTTGCCAACAGAGATGTATAGGACAAAGATTCCAGTTGTCAGCCCAGAGGAAATTAGAATTCTCCTAGTAAATTGTCTCTTGTGATTTTTCCTATGTGTGCCAACCTGCTCAACTCAGGGATGCAGAGAAGTTTAGATCAGAATTGCAATCTGAAACGTGACGACTTTAACTTTTTTATGGTTCTCCTGGCAAAATCCTTGACTCACCCAGAAGTTTTCTCTTAAACTTCAGTAGGGACTAACTCATTTACCTGCACTAGAGCGGCAAGAAAGGATCACTCATTCGGCCTCACAAGAGGCTGCATTCTAGCTTTTATCCAACATACTTGGAGAATCATTGCTTATGATTAATAGTCTCATAGGGGCATCATTTTATATTTGTACCCCAAGTGCTCCCACTTTTATCATATACTTGCATATTGTCTGCTCAATTCAGTTTTTTTAGAAATAAAATGACCGAATAAATATTAGGGAGAAACAAGGAAGATCTGAGACTAGCCTAGAAATAAAGGTGACTTTGGTCATTGTCAGAGCTAGCAACTACATTCCCCTTAAATACTTGCACATTGTCCAGTCAATGGGTTCACAATTGTTGGAAAAATAGAAGATGAATGAAAAGTAGGTGGCATATAAGAATGCTTAAATTTAAGTTATGAAATTCCAGGATGGCACAAGTACTGGTCATCCCTCTCTTCCCATTATCAAGAAACTTTTGGTTTCTAAACAGTCAAGGAAATGCTTTCTTGCTGTATTTTAAACAGAGTACATAATGACCATTTAGGGTAAGAGACTATAAATTTCTTTCTTAGATGTGATTCCTTCTGTTCGCTCTTCTGTGACACCTCTTAATTAATCATTATGATTATTCTTTTTAAGACTCTATACATTTGCCTGTCAAAAAGGCAGAAAAATGATTGTGAGTTCTAGACAAAGTCATAGTACAATTCCTTTATTATAGCAGCTGGGAGTGTGTGTGTGTGTGTGTGTGTGTGTGTGTGTGTGTGTGTGAGAGAGAGAGAGAGAGAGAGAGAGAGAATCAAAATTTTTGTTGCTATAGAGTATACTAATAAAAGGATAATATGCTAATTAGACTGGGTGACCTTTCAGGAGACCCTCCAGATATCCTTCCAGACAAAGCATGGTGGCAGGGCTGAGGCAGAGGTGGTTAGGGGTGATCAGGCCAGGAGGGGAGGGCAATTGAGGGTGATCAGGCCAGCCGGGCGAGGGGAGTAGTTGGGGGTGAGCAGGCTGGCTAGGGGAGGTTAATTGGAGGCAAGCAAGCTGGTGGAGGGGGGCAGTTTGAGATGAGTAGGATGATGGGGCAAGCAGGCCGGCAGGGAGAGTGATTAGGGGTGATCAGGCAGGCAGGCAGGCAGGTGAGCAGTTAGGAGCCAATGGTCTCGGGTGTAAACCAGCAGTTGGACATCCCCTGAGGGATCCCAGATTGGAGATGGTGCAGGCTGGGCTGAGGGACAGCCCTCCCCTCCCCCATGCACAAATTTCGTGCACCAGGCCACTAGTTTCTTTATAAAAGGGAACTCAGCAAAAACATCAGATCACAGAAACAGGACAGAGCATTTATTCCAAAATATTTATTGAGCATCTAATATGAGCGAGGCACTATAGTTGGTATTGTACATACAACAGTGCACAAAACAGACTTTGGAAAACTCTGCCATCATGGAAACTTACATTCTGATGAATGGCATCTGACTCTCCACCCCAGTATATCAGTGAATAGTTATCCATCCTTTACCAAAAGTTTTCAGCACATTGTTCAAGGAAGTTTAAGGCTTTTTCTTTCCTGGGTCAAATACAACCTGGTTGAGTATTTTGTCTTTCTAGTTGACTTCAATGAAACAAGAAGTGACTTTATAGTTAAGGCTTACAGTAATAATAAAACTTGTGGTCAATGAACAGCAGAGAATGATCATATTATTTATTATAGAAAAGGAAGCATATCTGTGGAATAGTGAGATTAGATTCATCAAGATAGCATGCAAGTAACTGGAAAGCAGCCACCACATATGAGTAAATCTTTCTCTCAGTAGTGATAACATTGTCTTTTGTTCTATTGAACCTTCCATTTCATTTTCTGAGGAAACAAGTATTCTCTCTCACTGGCAGACATTTCAAATACATGGGCATTGTCTCTCTGTTCTCTCTCTCTCTCTCATTTCTCTCTCTCACACAGACACACTCACACACACACGTACTGCTTCAAGCCAGCTGCTGCTTTAGGGATTCATCTCAAACCTGCTATCTAGAAACAAAGCCCATTTTTTTCTCCTTCTTATCAAATAGCCTTAAACTTCTCGTTGAAGTAAGATTAGAAAGTTCACCAGAGTCACTTTCCTTGTTGTTGAAAATCCCATCACTACATTTTCACACCAGAATTCACAAGCTGCCAACTTTGCTCCTGGAGTAACATGGGGACCATCTTTCTCCTTTTATCTTTGCCCATTGGTGAAGGAAGCACATGAGGCAGCACGAAGCATGTAACATCCACACTTATCTCGTTGGCATCATTTATAGATTCTGCACTTCAGATCCTTGATGATAACGAAGAGGGTAATTAGTTTATAATTAGAAGTTAATCACAAATCTATAAAAGAAATTTCAGCGTATTGACAAAGGCTTTTCTTTAAGTGACATTTCTATACATAATTAATTGCTGATCTCAAATTGGGTCACTGGGAATGTATTCTTCTGATCTAGAGTAATTTCTCATCTAGAGGCACTTCAAAAAAAAATTCAGATGACATCTCCAGGTGCTCCCTGTGAGTACAGTTGAGCTGAACTGCAGTGGGAGAAAAGACAGTCATGCAGTTACTAGCAGGTGCCCATGATGTAACTGAGGCAGCACTGCATCTACCTTGTGAGTGACAGGACATATCTTTATCTTTCCTCAAGAGGCGGGGGGAGAGGGGGTAACAGATCAGACATGGGACTTTTATGCATGCATTTAAGCATAACCAATGGACACAAAACACTGGGGGGTAGGGGAGGCGGGGGAAGGGCAGGGGGAAAAAGAGATATATGTACTAATCTTTGTAAAGCTTTATGTAATAATAATTTTTTAAAAATTAAAAAATAAAAAAAATTTAAAAAATAAATAAATAAAATAAAAATTTTTAAAAAAGAAAAAAAAAAGAGGCATTTTATCCCCAATTCCTTAGGAAAGTTAAAGAACCAGAAACAGCTCAGATTCCACTGCATAACTGTGAATTCCGGTATGCAACACATGCGATTAATAATAAAATAAAATAAACCAGGAAGCAGGTCAGACTCTTTTTACTCAATAGAGTCATATAAATAAATACTGGCTATAATATATGTACTGATGAGACTGTACTAAAGCTTGCTATATAGAAACCCAATGGTATTTTAATAGAAACAAACATAAAGATTGCTATGAAATTGCACTAGTTTTTTAATAATATCAAATGCATCAGTGACAGTTAATACTGTTATGATCACTGGCTAATTAGGGGTTGCTCACACCTCCACTAATCTGCTGAGCAGGTTTCATAGGAGCTTTCTATCAAGTAGGATAAAAAGTAATATGCTTCCTGAGGCTCTAAGTAGAGAGAAAGATGATGATGTAAAGATTGTAAAGTAAGCTTGAAGAGTTGGTCATTTCCTTCATGTGTTCCAGCTCAAATAAGGTCATGGGCAAGTATATCAGAAGATCTTATTCTGTATTCTGAGCAGTTAATGGAGGAGGGTTGTGCATAGAGTTGATCTGTGGATATCAGTCCCCCCCCCCACACCCACTGATAGGCTGCCGGTCCTTTCCTATTGTCAGTGGGAGATGATTTGGATATTATATTATGATTCTAATGTTGTTAACAGAGGGGTTCAGGAGTAACTATGCCCAACCCTGGGCTGATGCTGCAGGACCACATGGCAGTGCAGGTACTAATGTTCTGCAGTGCTATCCCTGCACCTGCAACTTCATGGATGGTGCACGGGAAAGCTGAGCTGTTTTTCTGATTCTTACATGCCCCAGGGATCTGGAATTTCTGGCATTTTATGATAGTGTGATTTACTCATTTTAAGTATGAGGAAGCTGATGCTCAGAAACATTTAGGAATCCATAATAGCGAGAAAATGGCAGAATTGAGAGTCAAATCCAGGCTGATCTCAATATCCACTACCTTACATCTCCTCTTGTACTTCTGGAACTGTAGCCTACTGCCAGTTCCCAGGCCTGACAGCATATCAGAAACACCAGAAGCCTGTCAAAAATACAGATTCCTGAGTATTATTTATTTTGATTTTGTAGATCTGGATCAGGTTCTTCCAGGTTCAGAAACTGCTGATCCTAATCAGTGCACCTCACTAGAAACTCATAGTGAAATTCGTTCATTTTTCATTCAACAAATATTTGTTGAATGCTTACTATACATTGGGTACATTCTAGATGCTTGAGATATAGCAGGAAATAAAGCATCAAACTTACTCTACTTGATGGAGCCAGACAATGAAAAAAATATATGTGTATTCTATCAAATGGTAAAAATCTCACATAGAAAAATAAAGCATGGAATCTACAGAAGATATTAACAGTGTGGCCATCATTAAATTAGCAATATTATGGGGAAATGATATGAGGTGAATCTGGAGAATAGACAGGAATGCCTTCCTGATCAAAGAAGTCAACAGATTCATGGACAACTTCTAAATAGGTTGTTACAAAAGACTACTGGAAGGGAAATAAGGATAGTCTTTTTCTTCTCTCCAGCTATTGTGGTGACTATAAGATGACAACATCACACAATCTTCCCTTCTTGGGGAAGTAAGTATCTTCACATGTGGAATTCCAAAGCCTGCAGGCTCATTTCTGCCTTTTGGGGCAGCAAGAGAGAAATTAGCTCAGCAGTGCAGATTCCCAAGAGCTAGCTATCTTTCGAAATCAGAGAAAGTTCATTGCCCAACCAAAGAACCTAACATGCTTTAAATACCATTTGGCTCTAGGCCGTGGTGAATGAGAATCCTAAAAGTTTCCTCACAGCAGTGAATGAACACTAACAAAGTAGCTCACAAATAGATCCTGGGGGATGCTCCTCCTGCCTAGTGGCAGGCCTGGGGCTCACACACACCCAGTCACCATTTTCTATATACTAGGACCTTTCAAATGCAAGTTCATTGCTTCCTCATGGCATTTCCTACAGGAGAATCAGTAGTGAGCCTGAATTTCCACTTAAATTTTCCCAGATCCTCACGGGATATTATAACTACATATTACTAAAAGGATTTTGTAAAATGTGCTTCCTCAAATCATTATAAGTTGAAACCAGAGATTAACAGGTTATTTTAGTCCACATTACTCAAGGCTTTGGTAGATACATGTACAGGTTCCCAGAGGTACTCTAAGAATTTAGGGGAAGGGTCAGGGAAAGGTGAGCCTCTAAGTGAGGAAGGAAGATTCATGATGTGGTGCATGTTTTACATGTAGATGGATTCTGTTTATTTTGTTGAAGTGATTCTATAGATTAGTATGGCCAACATGTTGTCCCCAGGACTAAGCTGGAATTTTAATTTCAGAAAGAGTTAATGTAAGTAATAAGATTGCTCTCTGCCTGCATAAAGTGGCAATGCTATGGTAACTAAAGGGTGATGGTCCTCATGGAAAGGAGAAAGGGAGAAAATGGATAGAAAGAATAAGTCTCTGTATTTCCAATCCTGTTCAAAGAAGAGTACTTTGTCCAATTAGCACAAGCATACACTTAACTTTTATTTACCTAGACTGGAAATGAGTGTGTTTGGCCTTCAAATCTCAAAAAATTTAAAATGACCCAGCTCCCTTAACTCTGCTTGAGCCAAGCACACAATGGTCCCATAGAGAAGAGCAGTTAACTCATCTGATATTCTGGGCTTTTTTAAGAGTTTAAGGTTTCAGTTTTTGAATTCATAATTACTCAATGTGAAGAAGTCACTTATTATTTTATTAACATGAGTAAGTCCCAAAAGCTGGAAAAAGAGTGACTGATAAAATTTAACTGCTACTCTACAAAGGGAGTGATCCTGTCTGAGAGCAACTGGTCTGTCTCTTTAACCTCTTTCTAAGAAACTTAACCTGGGTCAGTAGGTATGACTTACCCAATGGCAGTTTTAGACTCAATTTTATAATAATAGTTATAGTATATAATTATTATAGTAATCATAATAATACATATGTATTGGTAGTGATGATATGTTCATAATAGTGACCTGAGGAAAAAGTCACCCTTACTTCAAGTCTGATGGGAATCCTATATAATAAAAGGGTAATATGCAAATTGACCCTAACAACAGAACCACTGGGAATGATTGGTCACTATGACACACATTGACCATCAGGGGGCAGACGCTCAATGCAGGAGCTGCTCCCTCATGGTCAGTGCACTCCCACAGGGGGAGCTCTGCTCAGCCACAAGCCAGGCTGACGGCTGGCAGGACAGTGGTGGCTGTGGGAGCCTCTCCTGCCTCCTCAGCAGCACTAAGGATGTCCAACTGCAGCTTAGGCCTGCTCCCCACTGGCAAGTGGACAACCCCCAAGGGCTCCCAGGCTGCCAGAGGGATGTTTGATTGCCAGCTTAGGCCCAATCTCCTGGGGTAGTGAGCTTAAGCTAGAAGGTAGACATCCCCCGAGGGATCCCAGACTGTGAGAGGGCACAGGCCAGGCTGAGGGACTCCATCCCCCCACCTCTCGAGTGCACCAGACCTCTAGTGTTATATAGCCAGGGTAAGAACAATATCCTATCCTATATAATAAAAGGATAATATGCAAAATGTCCCCTTGACCAGGAGTTTGACAAGGAGTTTGAGGCTAGCTAGCCAACTGTCTGCGGCTCTTCCTTTTCCTAGCCGGCCCCACCCCCGATCAGCCCCCCATCCCACCCCAATTGGGGGTGGGCTAGCTGGCCAACCATCCTCAGCTCTTCCCCCCCTACCCCACCTCTGGCCAGCCCGCCTGATAGGATCTGGGTGGGTGGACTGCCCAGACCCCACCTGTGCATGAATTTGTGTATCCAGCTTCTAGTTATATATAACATACATGAATATATATGTGTATATCAATACATACACATATGTACATACACTATGGACACATGTATCTTGAATGACTCACATATTTTAGTACAATTAGCTAGGGGCAAAATTGGTGTTAAATTCTAGTTCTCTTGTCAACTGGTTAAATATTCTTTCCATTATTGTTACCATACTATTGCTACCATATTTTTATTGGTAAGTCCAGTAGATGAACAAACTTGCCCAGAGAGATGTATACTATTTTATTTCTCTCAGTAATATAACCTTAAAGTAGCCGCAGTATAGATTCTATATACCAAATAAGAAAGATTAATAAAGACACTTGAGAAAAGAAAATGACTACCATGTTTTTATCTTTATTTCAATCTTAGTTGCTATTTTGCAGTTGATTTCTTCACCATTTTTTTTTTTTTAATAAGCGTATTTGCTAATTTTGTCTTTTAGACAAGTTGTTTCTGCCATCTCTGTTCTTTTCTCTCAAGTGTTTATTACCCTTCAGTGCAGAATTGTTTGTACCCAGATTCTTTTATTTGTGGATATAAGCACTCAGGTTATTTTAATGATTTGCCTCTCAGCAAGTTTGTTTGGATTTATGTCTGCAACATCTCTTTCCCAATTAAAGTAAGTCACCCCAAGGTTTCCAAGATTATAAGATCAAACTTATTGATGACTTCAATTCTTAAGAGCCCATCTTCTCTTATTGCATGCAAAGCCTTGGCTCAGTAACAAGGCTTCATTAAAAAGGGAAAGCATAAAGTGGTCACTGTAAGGATATTGTTGTGATAGGTTATTATTATGCATGAGAACTGCATGGCATTTTGCCATAAGTAATCTGCCTTAGATAAGCAACTGATTTAGATGGGACGGAAATAACCAGTGCATGGAAGACACAGTGAGTTGTTGCACAAGAAATTGAAAATACAAATGTGCCATGAGTGTTCAGTGATAAAATCAGAATAAGGACAAAAATATAGGAAGTCATCTTGAAGATGTAGAGTGATCTGAAATAGAGAGAGAATATTGACAGCATTAGCACAGATGTGCAGGAAAAGGAATGCTCAGAGCCAGCAGTGCTCAGGAAGGAGTGTGCTTCAGTGAATGTATGCCAAGTTTAATATACGATATCCTGAAACATTCCAAGATCTTCATCTGGAATATAATTCTATCAATATCCTCGACTCTTGCCCTAACCAGTTTGGCTCAGTGGATAGAGTGTCGGCCTGCGAACTGAAAGGTCCCAGGTTCGATTCTGGTCAAGGGCATGTACCTTGGTTGCGGGCACATCCCCAGGAGGATGTGTGCAGGAGGCAGCTGATCAATATTTCTCTCTCATTGATGTTTATCACTCTCTATCCTTCTCCCTTCCTCTCTGTAATAAATCAATATATATATATATTCTCGACTCTTAAAATGGAGATTAAGAATATCAACTTCACAATCTTGTTATCAAGTTTAAATGAGATCCTGTTACAAAATGAGAAAGATCTTAATAATGGACGTAGGTTCACTCTTTAAGTCCTCATTTCTCATAAGTAGTTTGGGAACATCTGTCATGATTTTTGCCAGTATAATGTATACTTGTCCTATTAATATATATTTTGAAAACAACTCACTTTTTTTTGCTAAAACAATTTAGATATAAATGAAACAACATTTCTACCACAGGTATAAATCCATTGTCACATTTAAAATTAGAATATTCCGCCCAGCTGGCGTGGGTCAGGGGTTGAGCTTTGACCAATGAAACTGGAGGTCATGGCTCGATTCCAGGTCAGGGCACATGCTCGGGTTGTGGGCTTGATCCCCGGTAGGGGGCATGCAGGACGTAGCTGATCAATAATTCCCTCTCATCACTGATGTTTCTCTCTCCTTTCCTCTCTGAAATAAAACTATATTAAAAAATAAATAAAATTAGAATATTACTATAAATTAATTATTAAATTAAGTAAAATATCATTATTTTAATTAATTAAGTGTCATAAAATTCTTTACCTCCAATTCACCTGGAGTCCATTTCCATTCTGATGTAATGAAAAGGTTCTGAAATCTTTGTTGCTACCCAAGGTGTAGTCCCCAGGCCAGAATACTATCTGGCAGACTGTTATAAACTAGAACCTCAGCCCCTCCTCTAGACCTAAATCAGAATAGCAACAAAATCCTCAAGTCATTCATGAGCATTTTTCCAAAAGGCTCCTTTCGTGCTGCTAGGACCTTCCCTTACCCACATTAACCCCTCCAAATTTCACCCCCACTTCTGCATCCTTTACTCTTGCATATATAATCTTCCTTTAGTCTTTTGCTTTAGCTGAGCTGTAATATTGTATTTACAATTTATTATTATTTTTTAATCTTATTGTTCATATTATTGTAGTTGTTCCTTTTTTCCCCCCATAGCTCTCCTCCCAGTTCCTGCCCCACCCTCTGCCCTTATCCCCCCCACTGTCCTCCTCCATAGGTAAAAGATTTTTGTCAAGTCTCTTCCGGCACCCCCAACACCCCTTTCCCCCTGAGAATTGTCAGTCCACTCTCTTTCTATGCCCCTGATTCTATTCCATTCACCAGTTTATTCTGTTCATCAGATTTTTTTTATTCATTTGATTTCTAGGTTCACTTATTGATAGATATGTATTTTTTGTTCATAATTTTTCTCTTTACTTTTTCTTCTTCCTCTTCTCAAATGATACCTTTCAGCATCTCATATAATACTGGTTGAGTAGTGATGAACTCTTTTAGCTTTTCCTTGTCTGTGAAGCTCTTTATCTGACCTTCAATTCTGAATGATAGCTTTGCTGGGTAAAGTAATCTTGGTTGTAGGTTCTTGCTATTCATCACTTTGAATATTTCTTGCCACTCCCTTCTGGCCTGCAAAGTTTCTGTTCAGAAATCAGCTGACAGTCATATGGGTGCCCTTGTGTAGGTAACTGACTGCTTTTCTCTTGCTGCTTTTAAGATTCTCTCTTTGTCTTTGTCCTTGGCATTTTAATTATGATGTGTCTTGGTGTGCTCCTCCTTGGATTCCTTTTGTTTGGGGTTCTCTGCGCTTCCTGGACTTGTAAGTCCATTTCTTTCACCAGGTAGGGGAAGTTTTCTGTCATTATTTCTTCAAATAGGTTTTCAATATCGTGCTCTCTCTCTTCTTCTGGCACCCCTATAATTCTGATGTCGGTACGCTTGAAGTTGTCCCAGAGGCTCCTTACACTATCTTCATATTTTTGGATTCTTTTTTCTTTTGGCTTTTCTGGTTGGGTGTTTTTTGCTTCTTCGTATTTCATGTCTTTGACTTGATTCTTGAGATCTTCTAGTCTGCTGTTGGATCTCTGTATATTATTCTTTATTTCAGTCAGTGTATGCTTAATTTCTAGCTTGTCGTTTTTAAATTTATCAGTGGTCTCTAGAAAATTCTTGAAAAACCTTGTAACTGTGGTTTTGAACTCTATATCCAGTAGTTTGCTTTCCTCCATTTCTGTCATTTGTGATCTGTTTCTTTGTCTCTGCATTTTGGCTGCTTCTCTGCATTGATAGAGTGGCTTTCTGTGCTAGGTGTCCTATAGGGCCCAGTGGCTCAGCCTCCCCAATTACCTGAGGTGGACACTCTTATTGCACCACTTTTTGGCTTTGTGCACAGTCTTGTTGTAGCTAAGCCTTGATTGTTGTTGGTATCACTGAGAGGAATTGACCTCTAGGCCACTTGGCTATGAGAATTAGCTGTGTCTATGGTGGGAGAACTTCTGTGCTGGAGATACCCTTATGGGGCAAGACTTGCTTCAGAGGGGCTTTAGTGCTCACTGAGTCTGCCCCCTGAGTGTGTCCCTTATGGATCTGAGGAGTTGTAGTCTCAGTGGTTCTGCTCTGACCACTGGGTACACTGGCTCTTGGAACTCTAAGGAGATGCTATTTTAGCTTCTGCCTAAGGCTTCCCAGCCTTTTATATGCAAAAGCCTCTGGGTGGTGCAGGGTGTCAGGGAATCAACATGGTGGAGCAAACAGCTATGGCTGATTCTCAGCCCTGCCCTAAGAGGCACCGGGTCTCAGTGACCCATGGCACCACCGAGATAAAGCCGCTCTAGAGATCTTCTCGGTGCCAGATGGTGCCAGACAGTACCAGACAGTCCAGCTTCTCCCCGTATGTGTCTGGGTCCCCAGAAACTCACCTGGAACTGGGATTAAGAGCCTTCAGGAGCTTGTGCCTCCCTCTGGTATGAAACCTCAGCTGCCAGCCCTTTCTGCGAGCCCCCTTCGCACGCACCTCCATACCTTTGCACTTTACTTCTGCACCTCCTCTGAGTCTTAGTTTCTTTCTAGTTGTAGAATTTCCATTCAGCCATCCTTCCTGTGGTGTCCATTTTTTCTTTTCATTGTGGTTTTGAAATGGTTGTGCAAGACAGCATTTCCCGGTGTTTACCTATGATGCCATCTTTCTGTATTTAAAATTTAAATTCAGGGTGATTTAAATCCTAACCTGGGTCACATATGTACAACACCATAACCATGGATTTTATCGCCTACAATTATCCTGCATACAAGTGGTGTGCATGTTACATTTGGGAAATCGGGGCTGAAGTGCCTTGCTTCTGTACTACTATTCACCATGCCTTGACATTTATAGGTCATTAGGGTCAATCACATATAGTCAAGGCCAATGTTTTAAATCTATAAGTGTCAAGGAACATTTATTTTATTCCCTTTGACAGGGCTATTCTGGTGTCAGCAAAGAGCTTCTCAAACTTTTTTTTCAGTTGATGAACTCCTCTAAGTTTACTTCTTTATTACTTCTTTGTTCATCAAGCAACCTCAACTGCTAATTTTGTGGGAAATAATATACCATGCCACTTGTATGGCCAGAATATATAAATCTCTATAGATTAATAAAATTGACATCCAGGTTCATGTAGTGATCTCTGGGAACCTTGTTAAAAATCCATTAGATACTTAGATATGCTCTAGGTTTGTTGCCAAATCAGATTTTTCATGCACAGGCTTCAGGTCTCCCTGTGGACCATGGTGAATAAACCAGGAAAATTCCACCTGGTAAAACCTGCTCTAAAGAGATTGGCAACCAACCTCTCCTGGTGCCACACAGACCACAAATGTGTTTTTCTTACAGCTATAAACACCAAATGAGCTGGTTCTGAGATATGCTTACTGAAAATAATAAAAAATAAATAATTCAGCAGCTCCGAGTCTCCCATAGCAGTGTTAACCTTCTTAAATTTTCAGTGTCTAAGCAACCATAAGTTGCTTTGAGGCTTCAACTTACTAAGGGGCAAGTCAGACATTCTAAAAAAAAAAAAAAGGCATCTCAGCTCTTTTTAATTTAGTCCACTTAGAGCAATAGATCTTCGTTGATCCCTAATTCCTAAGCAAGCTCCCCTTATTGAGTGAGGAATTCTAGGTTCTGGCAGATCTGAGAAACCCATCTGACTGCACCTGTGATAAACAGACACTAGAGAATGTAAATTAGGGTAGAAAGACTTTGAAGTCAGGAATCAGAGAATCAGAGAACTTGAGAACCAGTAAGGACTCTAGAGGCCAGTCAACCTAACCCCTTGGAAAACTGAGGTCCAAAGGGATGAAAATATTGGCTGAGGTCACCGAGAAGGTAATTAAGTAGCAGAGGTGGGATTACAATCAGACCTGACTACAGCACTTTCATTGCAGTGTATTCTTCATCATGGAAGTGCTTTGGATTCACTGCTGTTAATGAAAGTAGGTTTGATAGAGAAACAAAGCAAGAAAGAGACAAAGGGGATACAATTTCTGAAGTTGGTTTTCTCTGAAGAGATTTTTCTTGCTTTGATAGATAATGTATTCCTCCAGCAATATTCTAGTTTCTTTTTTTCCTTTCTCAGCTGCATATGATTTGGCTGAAAGCTTTGGGACTTCTCTACCATAACCATGGAATGATTTCCTAATCACTATTCTGCATTCCTTTTCCATTTATCAGATAGTTCCGCTGTGTATTGTCTGCCTTGAGACTTGCTGAACTCTTTATCAGCATTCAGCATTGCTTTCCACCTATCTTTTACCGGCTCTGACTACACCATTTCATTGTACTGTATGGCCTTGTTTACAGTCATCTTATCTGTGAATTTCCCATTTCATAGTGTGTTTGTCCCAGTTCTTGGTGGAGTGTGACTGGGGGCTTGGAAGAGCATCTAAATGAGAAACAACCCCTGTAGGATTCACATCAAAATTGGAACTTTATGTGTTCTGTAGTAATAAAGAGTGCACTCTTTGTGCTTATGTTTAGATGTATAGATTGTTAAAAAGCAAAACCCAGTTTCTACTGGGCACAGACTATCTTAAATTTATTTCCATTTAAGGAATTAAATAGGCAAAAATTCTCTAAAGGAATTTAAAAATCTTCCTCCTGTACGATTTATGATCTGTGTTCTAAATGTCACAATCTTTAATATAATTCAGAAAACCCCAGACTTACTGTGTTTAGCTTTTCCAACCTCAAATGACTCCCATTAGGGCCCTGTGGCCCCAAAGAAGTAGATAAAGCCAACCCTTAAATTGGGTTATATTCCATGAAACTCTTTAGTTATGTTTTATCAACTAAAAATAGATTATTTAACTTTTTCTAAAATGACAGAGGCCTTTTGGAGTTTGGAGGAGAGAAGTGCAATCACTGTGTTATCTCCCATAAAGATCCTCAAACACCAGCAGTCAGTGTTGCCCAATAAATTAATGTGAGAGCCGCCTTGGGAAAATTGGTCAAGGACCCTCAAGAGGGACCAAATGGCACTAGAAACAATTTACAGAATAACAAGAAAAAATAAATAGAAGAAAGACAAGAAAAAGAGGGGAAACGGAAAATAAAATAAAACAAAATATCTGCCTGAAAAGAGAATGCTAGATGTACTTGAAGTCTAAAACATGTTGAGCATAGAAGCACAAATTTTCTTTCATAAAATGTTGTATGTGTCTGCTCAGTGTAAGGCCCTATGTTGAGTGCTGTGTGTGTGGGTGGGGGAGAAATAAGTAAGACAAGGTTCATGTCATGGAGTGTATGCATTTTAATGTTTTTAAGTTTAGAAAAATACTATTAGTACAAGCAGAACATGTCTAAGAGGTGCACAGATATAGCATTAGAGTATTTCAGTGGAAGAAGAAAGCTAATTGGAAGGATCAGAGAAGAAATAATGGAAAAAGTTGTATCTCAAAGGATGAATATAACTGGGTATGCATATATGAGAGACAGGGGTATAGAGGAGTACATAGAACAAAGATACAACATCAATGTATTAGTTAAGGTAGGTTTGCTGGTATAACAGGTAAATCACAAAATCTCAGTGGCTTAACAAAATAGACATTTAATTCTTGTTTCCACAAAGTTCTAACTAGACATTTCTGGTTAGTAAGTGACTATCTGACAAGTGAAGATTGAGTAACCAGGTTCTTTTCATCTTTTGGTTCCACCAACTTTAACACCTCCAAGGTTACTGTGCCTTTGTGAAGCTGTTAAAAGGAGAAAGAAAATGGAAAGAAACAGATTTTTGTGGGCCAAGTTTGGTAATGGTATATCACTTGTGCTTATATTCCCTTAACTAAAACCTAGTGATATGTCCTTACTTAACTGCCAGGGATGCTAAAAAATGCAGTCTAGTGACAACAATGAAGAAAAAATGAATTCAATGAACAAATAACTAGCCTATCTTTTCCACAATATGGAGAAGTAATTCAATTTCATTGAAATATAGAATGGAAGATGAAAAATCATTTGAGCTAAAACTAAAGAAGTGTGTTGAGTGTCAAAGACAGTGGCTATAAAGTCAGACACACTTGGGTATGAGTCCTAGATTTAATACTTATTAGCTATGCGGTCTTGGGCAATTTTAGTTTTCCTTGTCTATAAAATTGGGACATTGCTATTATATATTTGACTATACCAGTTAGACTTTGTTTTCAATAATTTAGTGGCTAAAAATTACTTGTTAGCTTATTGTTCTGATAGTTGACAATTGGGTTGGGCTGGAGACTTTTCTGCTGGCCTCACTTGAACTCATGCATGTAGCAATATTCAGCTGGAAGGTTGGCTAAGGGCTAGCTGATTTGCAATGGCTACATGTCTGGTGATTTGTGCTGGCTGTTGGTTGGTGCTAACTCTAGGTCAAGGTCATGGGGATGAATGTACCACATGTACCTAGTAGGCTAATTTGGTTTTACTCACATAGCATCAATCTCAAAATTCCCAGAAGCATCAAATTAAGTGCTTTATAAGCCTCTATGTCATGGTATTGTCCTAGTGGTTAACACCAGGCATTTTGCCCCATTGACTAACCCAGAGGCAGTGTGAAAGTTGACTTTCCAAGGGAAAAAACACAACTGGCACTGCAATAACTACTACATTCAATCATGGAATTGTTGTGTAGAATAATAATAGAATGTACATCCTATTGATATAGTAAACATTCAGTAAGTGAGACTAATGAAGAGAATTGAATGGATCACTGCTAGCGTGGCATATCTAATTGTCATGTACAGTTGAGAAAAATCTAATGGGGGATCCTAGTCTAGCTTTGCTTTATGTAATCTGAGTAGGGAATTGTGACCAGAAGCTACTAGGGGTAGTTAGTCACAACAATGACAAATGGAAATTTCTTTGTTAATCAGTACTCCACTATAATTCTTCTACAACCATTACTACCTTCATATTACAGCCCATCTTGCTATACTGTCCCTCAAACTCAATACCAATCTTTTGCCCAGCTCACTACAACCATCCTTTTTTTGCCCATCATGGCCACCATAGTACACATGACTTGCCATAGAACCTCCCATTCCGTGTCAAATATCCTAGCTATTTTTTTCTTTTTGAATCTATTACTGTATTTGTTATAATGCTTTTAGATACATATAACTAAATAATCAATTGAAATGGCTAAAACACTTAGGAATGATTACCTCATAACAACTCTGGAGGAAATAATTCCACAGTCAGTTGACTCAGAAGCTCAATAAGTACTGTCGGTGCTCAGAGATGGCTTCTCCGAGATGCTTTTGGGTATGTGTCCTATTATTGCAAGATGGCATCAGTCATTTCCAAGCATCCTCCTCTTGTAATACAACATCTGAAAGCAAAAAAGCAGGGGCATTTTCCACTCCCCACTTCTAGCCCCTCTCCTCCTTTTGTTTGTTTATCAGAGAGGTCCTCAGAACCTCCTTATTTCTCATTGACTAGAATGTAGCCACATGATCACCTCCAAACCTATTAGATGAAAAGAGGGATAAGGCTGGTATTATTGTGGTTAGACTAGATTTATCATGGTTTATCTCCTTGAATTAGAAAGGGACCCATATTCCGTGGATATATGGTATTGTTGCAGAATACATTTTCAAGAATGCTTGTTTTTTAAGGTTTCATCATTACTCTCATAGAAATATAAAATGACCAGGTGTCAAAGATTTTATTTAATTCATTAATTAAGGAGGGAACCAGAAAAGATGTTTCAAACAGAATTAAAACACCAAACAAATATTAAGATTATCATGATTGATTAAATGTATTTATTTAATCAATGCAAAACTAGCTTCTTCTACTGTAGAAGAAGAAAGTCAATTGAACTCCCATGGTACAGAATTTATTTGCATAACTATAGACAAGAAACATTTATTTTACCACCAGTTTTCTGCAGGTTAACTTCTATCTCTACAGGATTGTAAAATAGCTCAAAGACAATGAAAAGAACATGACATAAAATCAAAGACCCTGGAAAAGTGAGCTCTAAACAATTCACATATTTCACCTGAAGATACCTTACAATCTTTTGGTCCATTAAAAAACCCTTTCCATTTTTCTTTACAGTATAAGCAAAGTAGATATTTTTAAGCAAGGAATGAAAGGGAAAGGGCTGTTGGGTGGACAACCAACAGTGCCCACCACAGTCGCTGGAAATTAGGAGAGACATAAACATATCCTAATTTGCAATGATACTTCCACTCCTTTACAAGGATCACTTTTGTGATGAATGGTAAACCAGGCAGTATTGATTGAGGTAGAAAAAGCCTGGAGATTTGCCCCAGTCTATGCCTGAGCCTGCAGTGGGGATAGGACAGTAACTTGGCATCTTCACTTCTGAGGAATTACTAGAATTGCACATCAGAATTGTAGCCAGAGGCACTTCTCTCAGGGAGGACGAGACCATGAATGATTCCCGTTTGGAGACTGCAGATTTAATTTTCCTAATGTGCATGACCACTCTCTGCTCCCATTCTACTTGCTTCCTTGGTTCTTTCTGCATTTAGTGTAAATTGAATTCCAAGGGAATTATACTAGGGATCACATACTATTCATTTCAGTCTGTTGACAGGCAATTTTTCTGTAGTGCCCTGCTGGGGATTTGATAGTGAGAGGAGGTGGTGTGAAAATGTGATATCTAGTATTCTTGCAGCTTTTGTCCCCAATCTGATGTTGATGGGCTGCTTTATTCCTATGTCTTCTGCAGTTTGGGATACTATATTTTTGTACCTTAATTAGTTTCAAAATTAATAAACCAACTGTTTTTTTTAAAGTTCCAACTTACATAGTGTGCTTGCCAGCACCTTGTCAAAGGGGAAAAAAAAACACCACACACTAGTCAGGCTTTTCCTAAGGTTACATTTCACACACATACATTTCACACATATACTGCTGATTTTGTCTGAATAATAGCTACATCCTACTGCTGAGACCTGTGAATAAATGACTGTACATGGCTAAGGGGACTTTAAGGTTATAATTAAGTTAAGAATCTTGAAATGGGAGAATACCTGGATTATCCAGATGGGTTTAATGTAACCACAAAACTCCTTATAAAGAGGGAGCTACTAGGGTCAGGGTAAGAAAAGGCCATGAAGCCATAGAAAAGGCCAATAGAAGCAGAAGTCAGAGTGATGTAGGGCCATGAGCCAAGGAATGGAGGCAGTCTCTAGAAGCTGGAAAAGGCAAGGAAACAAATTCTTCCCTAGAGTCTCTAGAAGAAATACAATCCTGCTAACCCATTTTGGACTCTCCCAGACTGTGAGATAATAAATGTGTATTGTGTTAAGCCACTACATGGTAATTATTACAAAAATTTATTTTTTGTAATTTGTTACAGCAGCCATAGGAACCTGATACACAGCTGATGTAACCTGATGACGGGCACACTCTGCCCTAGGTAGAAAGATGCTAGCACAAGGCCCCAAATCTGCTGTAACTGCTTCACAGACCTCTGGAGAGAAATACCCAGTTGGTTTTGAGGCTCCCCAGATTTGCCTGCTGCTTTATTTATCATGGCATAAATACATGCCATTTCAGAAAGTGGATGCCATTCCCTAGCATAGTCACAGCAATCAAAATAGCAAACAGACTGAAAATTGCCATAATAGCGCTTATTCTTGTCCTCGCTTTGACTTATAAAATGACACACAAGATTTGTAAAAATTGCTGCTTCTCTTTGCCCCCTCCCTTTTTTCTAGATCTTTCTTTTCCATCTCTGCTAAGAAATTAAGCCCCTTGGCAGAAGGTTTCCCTTCACTAACATATATTATGTGTTTTGTTTTTCCCCTTTTAATTATTTTATGACATGTGTTGGGTTAGCAATGGAAGGGAACTTTGAAATGGCAAACATAACCATGAGGAATGCAGATTACATTAATTCCCCTCTAACTTAGGGGAAAATATGGTTGGCCCCTATTTGTGGGTTAGGGTAGAGAAAATAGGATTGTTTTACACTTTAAAAAAGGAGAAAAGAAAGTTTAACAATTTTTGGATACCTACTGTATGTCCCATAGTTAATGCATGCTGTCATATTTACTCTTACAACCTGTAAATTACAAGTATCTTCCCCCTTTTTTTGATGAAGAAGAGTAAAATAATTTGAACCAGATCTCACTGCTAATAAGAAGAAAAGGCAGGTATTACCTAAGGCCTAAGTTACTGTAAACCCCATGAAGAGTAGGCCTCTGTCCTGCAGATAGAGTATCTTTTCTTCGTGGGTCACCACTAAGTAGCTTTCTGAGAACATCCTGATACATGGGAGGAGATGGGGCCTCTATAACCTTATATCCTTCTGTTGTTCATGCCATTTCCCTTCTAGTCGTAAATTATCTGTCTACCTTTAGTACACCCTCCACTTCAAGTCTCCTCTTATGCTCCAAGTTTTTGAAGGTGCTCTTGCTCATCAACTCAAATCCTTGGCTTCATTCTTCCCTCTTTTGCACATGTCATGTTTGGTTGAGATCAGAGAAGGCCTTTATGATACTATCATGGTAGACCTGCTCTATTAACACCACATTTCACCCCAAAATATGGTGGTCTCTCATCCACCGATGAAACTCAATTATTCCCCTTGATATCTCTTCCCATTAGTTTCAAATGTTGGTACCCATTACATATGTATCTGATAAAGATAACATTTTTATAATGCTATTATATATTGGTAGCAGCAATTTTCAGCCTTTTTCATCTCATGGCATACACAAACCAATTAGCAAAATTCTGTGCACACTAAAAGTATATTTTTATGATGACAAAGATATGTATAATTTTTATTGATTTTTCAACAAAATAATAGTCATTACCTATCCTTTTTGTTCAAAAGTGACTTTTTAAAAAATTAGATGCCTATAAAGATTTTTTTTTTGCTATCAAGAATTAGCCAATCAGAAGCAACCTTATTATGCATGTGACTCTATTATATGGCCTATATATTTGTGGTTCAAGATACGGCATTCACACCAGATGGTTATTATTGTATTGATCATTGTTATATTTTTATTTGACAATCTAAGGGGGAAATGTCAGTGTCCCTGCCTATATATAGTCAGGTATTGCATGTTTTAAAAATTCTTGTGGCACACTAGTTAAAAATTGATGGTTTATAGAAAGAAGCAGAGTATAAATTTGAATAAGCAAGTATAGGGAGAGTGGAACAGAATTATGAGTTGAAGAAAGAGAAGAAAGTGGGACTCAGTAGGAAAAAGAAAACATGATTTCATATTAAGCAAAGCTAGGCAAGTTAAGACTTAGCACACCTTGATGTATGTGGAAATATTCAGTGTCTTGACAGCATAAGGTCTCATTTTACCACTTCATTGTGTCAGTGTAGACTTAATTGTTGCCCAAAACCAAAATGGAGTCCTTCTGAAGACAGAAGAAAGAACATTTGGTGGATAGTAGTTTGTCTCAACACACTGGCTCTTCCCCTTATGCCTTTCCACCTCCCCCTGATTCATTTTCTACCCTACTCTTGACTCCTCAGGCCTGAAACAGACTCCCTTGAACTCACTTTCTCATTGGATTTTATCCAGTGAAAGGTTCTAAAAGGAGATTTTAAAAGGAGAATACAGAGACATTGGGGGATTTCTTTCTTGCTTGCTTCCTATTCTACACTATGGTTCTAGTGATGTCATCACTATAGACATTGACCCCTCCTCCAAAGAACCATCTCTCACTGAACTTCAGTAACACTGTTTCCTTCCTTTGCCCCTTCATGTGTAAGAGTAGTAATGACTTTCCATTATTGCTCACCTCTGGGTGCCACAACCTCCCTTACCCTCCCACTCTTAATGAAAATAGTTGAAAACATCTTCAACTCAGCCATCTGTGTGTAATATAATCCTTTTTCCTGCTGACACCCCAACTAAGACACAATTCTTTTTTTTCCAGAAGCT
This sequence comes from Murina feae, assembly GCA_004026665.1. Lineage (NCBI taxonomy): Eukaryota > Metazoa > Chordata > Mammalia > Chiroptera > Vespertilionidae > Murina > Murina feae. Next base: position 5,897 of record PVJC01018650.1, on the reverse strand, counting down.
TCTGAATAGAGTTTCCTGCAACCATGATGATTTCATATCAGTTTTTCCCATTATCAGAACTAGCCATGTCTTTAAATCCTAGATTTGTTTGCTTTCCCTTTGTAAATGGGGAAATACACTCACCTATTGCACAGGAAAAAAAAAAGATAAAGTACTACCTCTTTAAAATGGCATGGGTTGAGATCAACCAATAAACTCATATATGTATATGCATAACCCATAGACACAGACAATAGGGTGGTGAAGACTTATTGCAGAAGGCAGAGGAGAGAGGTCAATGGGAGAGAAGGGGGACATATGTAACACTTTCAACAATAAAGATTTTTCTTTAATGACATGGGTTTTGTTCCCCTGGAGGGCAAATTAGTGCCTCCCTGAAAATAATCTCCATTGTCAATGTAGGATCCTGATGTATGTAGCTTTTACTTTGGTGCAAAAATCTCTCTGACAGGGGTTTTCAATGCCACATGATATCAGGGTCACATTGGGGTTTCAGTATGCTTGTTTCTAGGTCCTACAATGTCACTGTTCTGGCTGCATAAAACCTATGTCCCTAAATGCGCCAGACATTTTTAGAAAATTTAACATAGCTATTTGCAATGAAATATTATAGAGTTGAAGTCTTACTTCAACCGGGCAAAAGCCTGATTAAAAATATCTTATGCTGGCCCTGAAGGTCAGTATTTATGGCACTTTATTTTTTATAAATAATGTGAGAATTATTGTAGCAATAAAAGTTGGCGTTCCAAAGAATGGTCATATTAGGGATGGCTAAATTATGGTGACATTGAGATCATAGGTCATATCTTAAGCTTCCTTTCAAACCAGTGGAAAATTATCACTACCTTGACTTCAAAGCTACAGAAAAGTCTTGAAAGACATAAAGAACAATGGGAAATGCCTACATACAGGAGGAGTGAGGAATGGGGAAGAATGGATTGACCTAAGGGACTAGGAACATCTTATTCATAGACTAATTCAGCATTCTTTCTCTGTCTCAAATTTGATAATATTTCTCCCTAACTTAACTTCCTGAATCTGAAGAAAGTTCTGGTCTGGTCAGAATTTAAAACCTCAAATAGAAATATACGATTGGAAAAACTCCTAGAAGAGAATGAGATTGAATACTGCGTGTTCCAATTTCCTTAAAAGAGAAAATTCAGGGTTAATTGCAAACCACAAATTAGACCCTAACCCACAAGGGATCAGACAGCTCCATGGTGCCCTATTTACACCACTGTGTGGCCAAGGCTCAGACAATTGACAGGTTTAGAGGAAGCCATAGAAAGTCTTTTTCTTCTTGAAGGGAAGTTTTAGATTTGTTGGAACACTCCTAGAAACTATCCCTGTGGGGATAGGATCCTCTTGATTGCAAAAGAACACAATCATATTACGATTCTTTTTACAGAAACACTATTTGGAAAGATTCTATTCTATATGTCCCTACCTCAACTCTCCTCCAGTTTAAATGTCTGAAATTTAAAGATAAGTTTTCATTCAAAAGTTGAATTAACAGGTGTTAATTATTCTAGGAATCAAGTCAGTTTTAAAAGTTCGACTCTACTTCTAATTGATTCTGAAACTTCTGAGATAGGAAAGAGCACAGAAAATGGTTTTTAAACCAGTCTTCTAATCATACTGTTTCTGGCTTTGGACAAGAAATTGAAGAAACTAGAAACATCAATCAGAAAGGATATGTGCATCCCTATGTTCATAGCAGCACAATTTACAATAGCTAAAATTTGGTAACAGCCTAAGTGCCCATCAGCAGATGGATGGATTAAAAAACTGTGGTACATCTACACAATGGAATACTACACTGCTGTAAAAATTAAGGAACTCCTACCATTTGCAACAGCATAGATGGACCTGGAGAGCATTATGCTAAGTGAAATAAGCCAGTCAGAGAAAGATAAATATCACATGATCTCACTCATTTGTGGAATATAATGACCAACATAAACTGATGAACAAAGACAGATCCAGAGACAGAGAAGCATGATTAGACCATCAAACCTCAGAGAGAAGGTATTATGTGGGTAAGAGGAAGAGAACAACCAAAGGACTTGTATGCATGCTTATATGGACACAGATACCAGGGGGGTGAGGGCATGAGTGGTGGGGGTGGAAAGAGGGAAATAAGAACACATATGTAATACCTTAATCAATAAAGAAAAAAAGTAGACCAGAAGCCCTAGCTGGTTTGGCTCTGGAAAGAGCATAGGTCTGTGGACTGAGGGGCCATGGGTTTGATTCTGGTAGGGGCACGTGCCAGGGTTGGGGGCTCATTCCCTGATGGGGGTGTGCAGGAGGCAGCCAATTGATGATTCTCATTCATCATTGATCTTTCTATCTCTCTTTTCCTTTTCCTTACTCTCTGAAATTAATGAAAATATATTTAAAAAGAAATTGATTTAGTTAAGAAAAAATCATTCTGTGGTATCTGTAATCTAAGAACCGAAGGGAGGTCTCACTCCGCTGGAACCTCTCTTTGCCCCAAAACCATCGGAGTCAACCCTTTGACAGACCACCATTTCTGTATTTTGTTTTCCCAATGTTTTGGCACTCTAAATGTTTATTTTCTTTTTGGGGTTTTGTTTCACACAGTGTATAATTTCCATAAATATTTTTTCCTTCTTTAAGGAAAATTTATTTTTCACAAGTCTGGTAAAGTTCTTAAGCAACCTTCAAACTACTAATTATGTGGAGATTATACTGGGAAGGAGATAGATTCAATTCAAGGATGGTTAAAATGTAAACTAGAGAGCATAAATAATCATTCACTTAGTGTAGGAGAGTTTGCAAAATGCACAACCATTTCTTGGCTACGTGTGCCTGGAGAAAGAATAAGAAACCAAATGTTTGTGATTTATGATTCCTTCATCTCTGTTGGGAGTTGTCTTATATATATTTCTAATCTTTTCCTTATAGGATTAAAAACAGTCTTCATTATTGGATGTGTCTTCTTCCCTTAACTTTCTACATTCTTAGGGTCAGGGTCAGGCTACTCACCAGTGCAGTTTGTAGGACAGCATTGTGAAGAAACAGAAGCAAAGCCACTAGATTTGCTTAGCTGGAAGGAAAGATGTACCCTCTCTTTCTATAATCCATGTACCTATATTATATCAGGTCCTACCACATACATTTTTGTATTTGGAAATACAGAAAACTGGATTCTCAGTTAAGATTTCATTGTTTGAAATCTCATTGTGCACCCTTTTGTGATTTCAAATCCCTCCACTCTTCAATTAATTGTGGATGGATAGGTACTTAGGAAAGGTAAGCACTTCATGAGACCTTTCCCATGTGGAACATGAAGAATTCCAAGACACTGCAGAGATAGTACATCTCTCAAGTACAGACCAAAATTTGCCACTCTTAAGAAATCTAAATAGTCAATCCCATCTTGCTGAAATAGGGAGGATATAATACATGCTGCGTATTCTTCACTATGGTGACATTTAATCGATCTTCAACATATGGATGATTTATCCAGTAGCTTCACATATGTATTAACCATACAGACCATATCTTTCAATGCTTTTGTCTTCAACCCAATGCCTTACACGTTCTTATGTACACAAAATTGGAACAAATCCCTGAAACCAAAGTATAATTTAGCTTAATAATAACTCAGGAAATGCATCATTAGTCAGAATAGGCTAGGATATGCTGCAGCAACAAAGGACCTGAAAATGTTAGCAGCTTACAACACCTTGATCTTCTTATGGCCACTCACTGAAGGGAGAGAAAATTCAGTTTTGTTCAAACCATAATGTAATCTTCCACAGGAGACATAGGGGTTGGAAAGAACCCCTGTATTATCCTTCCAGCCATAGGCCAAGCACTTAGCAACCATTATTCACTACTTCCCTGTCTCTCCTAACCTTGGATCTGATTAAATTAATTGATTAAAGAGAGCTGGTATGTATTTTGTGTGATTAATGCCTTGGAAAACAATTGTTGTAGATTGCATTGATTCATTTCATTTTACATACTTGAAATTAGAGGCTTGTGAAGTCTACATGCAAATTTATGCAAACTGGGATGCAAATTCATATCATGAATCCTGGAACCTCCCCCTAGAAGAAGAACTGCACCACTGAATATGCATGTGCTGCATATGGTACTGCTCTTTTCAAACAGCAACTCTGAGCCAGCAGCCAAATAGATCCCAAGGACATCAACTGAGCAACAAACAAAAGTTTAAAGTCATTTAGGAATAAAAACTGGGCTGCAAAGTCTCAATATTGTCAGGGTTAACATCCTCAAGGAAGATTTGAGTTAACAAATGAACTGTCCCCTGGACTCCAAGCTCTGTATGGATGGGGCAGAGACATACTGTTGAACAAAAGAGGTACTGGCAGAACCCACCCTAGAGTTTCATTCTCTTGATTACTTGCTTCTGGTGATCAGTTGGCTGGCTGGATCAAATAAATCTTCATTGCCACGAGCCAGTGCCCATGTGTGCTGACATATTTCTCCCTCATTTGTACCCATCAGTAGGGGATTCTGTTTCCAGGATTCAGATGGAGAGTGATTATTAAGAGAGTCTCAAAGAGAGGAACATATTTTGTACCTGAGTGCTTGCAAGTCAGGCAAAGAGAAAAAATTAACCACTTGTAATAATGCCAAGTAGAAACAATATCCTGATTGGCCTGTAGGTGGTACTCAGATGATTCACTGAGCTCATTTGGCTCTCATGAGACCCCAATTTTACTTGCATACTAAGTATATGTAAAATATTTTTGGTGAGTGTTTATAAATAAGCAGAAATGGAGCACAGTTTCATGAGGGTTCTTCTGATTTGATGCTAATGAATTCAGCATTTAGTCATTTAGTTATTCATTCACTTACCAATTTTTTTTGTTACCCTCCAAGAACCAGGGTACAAAAAAATGACTAACAAACATCCCCTGCCCCTGAGGAGCACCAGCCAACCTGATGAGCTACCTAAAGCATTCCATAGCATCGAGGAGACTATCTCCGGATGGCTTTTAAAAGTAAATGCTTATGAATCACATTGAGAAGTATGCCAGGCGGGAGGAGGGAGCAATGCGGCTGGTTAATGTGATGCTCATGGAACAATTCTCCAATACAGCAACTGCTTTTATAAAAATCTATTCAGGAAAATATTTTTCAGTCACCACTTAGGTTTCAAACAACATTTAGCATAATAAAAATTTAGTACAACAAATACGTTTCAAATGTCCCCTGGAGTTTGTCATAATGGGGTTTGATCTATGAATTTTAAAAATATGCCTGGTGGTTTGTAGATATTTTACTTATAAAAATTGCCTAGAGTAAAGGAAAAGGGAAATACAAAGACTGCGTTGGAGTCATAAAATGACCCAAGGGTTAAAGGACTTATGTGTTCTTTATTTACCCTTGGACTGTGGCCTTAAACCATCTACTCTATAAAAGCGAAATATTAAAATTAACCGTTTCTCTGAGACAGGGTAAGCCACGCCGACCAGCCAATCAGAGCAGCTGTATGCAAATTAGCCCAGCCAACATGGCGGCCGCCACTCACGGACCTGAGTAAACAGCCCTTTCCATTGCAGCAGGAGCGAAAGTGAAGCTGCACCCGCTCAGCTCAGCTCCGATTAAACTGCCTCTAGCAAAACACAGCTTTGAAATATTTGAAACAATGTAACAATCATAGAATCCTCCGGAGCTGAAGGAAAGAGCAGCTCCGGCCTAACCAGTAAAAGTAACAATTGTTTCATTATAGACGCTGCGAGGTGAAGCAAAGAGGAGGCTTCAGTTAGTTAGAAGGCCGCCTTAAAGGAACAGTATATCAATTATAGAAGATAACCCCAGGCCTTCAAGGAACAGTATCAATTATAGGAGAAAAAACTCCAGAAACCTGCGTCCAGCCAGCCTTGCTGGGACGT
>PVJC01018649.1:0-31036 GCA_004026665.1 Murina feae | reverse complement strand
GCCCTGGCCACAGCTCAAAAAAGAGAACAACATGCAGGGGAGGGCAAGAGTCTGAGAGATCAACATAGAGGGGGTGCCTGCTCCAAGCCTTGATGGTGTGCCTGGGGGCAGGTCCCCAGCAGGTAGACACACACAGGAGGACTGCTCCGAGCCTCAGATGCGGCTGGGGGCAGGTCCCCAGTGGCCACACACACACACATGCACACACATGCACACACAGAAGGCGCCTGGCAGACTGGGGCCATCACAGGACATCCACTGAGGGGTCCCAGATCGTGAGAGGGCACAGGCCGGGCTGAGGGACTCCCTCCACCCCGAGTGCACAAATTTTTGTGCACCGGGCCCCTAGTTAGTACCATAACTCCCATGCACTGTGTGTCTCCCTTTCTCAGGATGCATGTGGCAACCAGGGGTACACATGGAGTTGTGTATGTGCATATATGTTGGATTTGCATGTGGCATCTGGAGGTACACATGGAGTTATGTATGTGCATATATGTTGGATCTGATTCCATCCTCAGATGAAGTGTTTTCAAACTCCTCAGTGTCATAAATCTGCTCACTTAATGAAAGGTCTAATTGCTCTGAGCAAGATTGTGTTGTTTTAGTTGATTAACTTTTCTTGGCTAAATTAATTGAATTAAATATTTAAATAAGTGTAATTTTCTCTCCACCCAACAAAATTGTCAAATCTGAATCTGTCTTTCAATGAGCAACAGAAACTTGTAAAAAATAAAGAACAAAATGGCTTTTGCTATTTTAAAAATACATCAATTATATCTTGAGAATCTCAAGCTAAATAAAACGTATTCTTTTATATCTTTTTTTAATTGTCCAAAGTTTTACATATGTCTCCTTTTTCCCCAACTGACTCCTCCCCCAGCCATTCCCACTCCAGGCAAGCCCCCACTGCCCCAATGTCTGTGTCCATTTGGTTATGCTAATATGTATGCATACAAGTCCTTTGGTTGCTCTTTTATATCTTTTAAGAGCCTGTTTTCTTGTGCATTTTATTTAAATCAAACTTTAGACAATTATATTGGTGTAAGGCCATCTTAAGGGGGAAAATCATCAAATAATTGTATATTTAACAAAATAGAAATTTCTTTTGGGAGGTATGTTATCTAGTTTTCTGTGTCTACGTTTTACTTGGAAAGTGTGTGGAGAACTGGAAATAATTTTCTTTTATATATCTCATTTGAACTGAGATTTTTATGAACAGTTAAGGTTGAAAGAGGTGGTAAAATAATTCTAATGACATAAAAAATACATAGTGGCTAGATTGATTGAATAGAACATTTTCATCTTTCATTTCATGGACATGTAATGTTTAAATTTGAATAAAGGAAATTAAAAAGGACTATAAATGCTAATGTCTAAGTAAGCTTTAAAATATTAAAAGCCATCCAAATATAAAAAAAGAAATTAACAAAGTAATTAATCTACTTCTCTGGATTTGTATTATTGAAACTATAATCTTGGAAATCTATACTGTGTATTTAATACAAGACAATTGTGGATAGAATATGAACCCTCACTACTACAGTAATTCTTGCTTTTTAAAGTTATTACATGACATTATAACTTTGAGGATATCATTCAAAGGTGTAAAATCACCATACACTCTGGCTTTATAAAATAAGAGTTCTAATGTTACTTTATATAAAAAAAAAACCTAATGAAAATGTTTTCTTTTAACCCTAACACAAGTATGCACATCTTTTGGGATTTTTTTCTTGTTATTTGTACAATGGAACTTGAAGTTGATAATAGCTCAAGTGCTTTGACTGAGGGAATGATTAGACTATTCACAATCAGGGAGTTTGTGAAAGTCTTTTTTATTTCACTTAACATTTTGTCATGAAAGTTTTGAAAGTACAGAAATGTGAAAGAATTTTAACAGCAACTCCTCACTGCTTTTCAGCATATTTACCACGTAGATTCTACAATTAACATTTAACTATATGATATTTACCACATTTCTATCCATCTAGCCAATCCCCTATCCATTCATTAATCCATCTTGCTTTTTTGATGCATTTCAAAGGAGGTTGCAGACATTAGTGTTCTGCCCCTCAAGTACGTCAGCAAGTGTAACATTAACTAGAACTGGGGAAATCTTTCAATAGAAGAGTTAAAAATCACATTGTCCAGAGAGGAAAATAAAATCCTTGGATCTTTGAAAGAAATGATAATGTTACAATTTTGACATGAATGAATTTCACAGCTAAAACTCAGGAAAACAGAGAAAAATTGATGACGTAGCTTATGATGATGGTAAGATCAAATCTAAACCCTTAAACTTATTCTAGTAGGAAGTGGGCTTCTAAAGTTATTCAGTCCCCCAAGACAAGCGATTTCTCTCTCTCTCTCTCTCTCTCTCTCTCTCTCTCTCTCTCTCTCTCTCTCTCTCTCTCTCTTAAATTCTGCCAAACCCCGATGAAGGCAGACAAATAGAAGTTCCTATGTGCAAAGACAGAATATCATCAGCTGACCTGGCTGTTGTTTCAGATTTCTGAATAGTCTACTAATCAGCCAATTAATTCCCAAATGAGAGGCTGCTACAGACTCCTAGTTCTGGTAATTTCTAGAGATCCAGTGCCAGAGAAATTAGAGTTCTTCATCTTTGCACTGCCAAACTGTAATGGAGAAGTGACCATATAATAAGGAGTTTGTTGATCTGGTCTCTCTGTATTCTAAACACATCAGGATCAGTTTGCATTTGGGAGAAAATATTTAATAAGCTTTGTGGATGCTAAAAGGCAAATCATCTTGCTGTCAGTTTTGCTAATCTGGTGTCTGACCTAACTGCATGCATAGAATTTTCTCAGTGGATTTAACATTGAATGAATTTCACGGAAATCCAATTTTCATAGTTAGACCTCCATTCAGCAGTGAGCTGTGACCATCTCTGTTTACTGTTGAAGATGGTTTCATAAAATTTTTCCTTCTTGATTGGTGTTGGATTTCTAAAATAAGATCTTACCTTTTTCTGGCTTGTGTCCAGGTAAGGTCTCTATTTAGTCCCTGAACTTCGTCAGGAGCTCTCCTAGAAGCTAAGGATTCAAAACAGTGGTTTCTGCCTCCAGGTTTTCATTGAAGTGGCCTCCCACCTCCTCCCATCTTTCCGAGCTAGTCCTGCTGCCGGGATGAGAATTATAGCTACCCATGGAGACAACCTTGCTCTGAGGGACCTGAGAGAGAGGACTCTTCGTCTCTGAAATAGTGCCCAAAAAGGGAGGTCTGCCCGGCCGGTGTGGCTCAGTGGTTGAGCATGACCTATGAACCAGGAGGTTATGGTTCAATTCTTGGTCAGGGCACATGCCTGGGTTACAGGCTCACTCCCCAGTGTAGGGCGTGCAGGAGGCAGCCGATCATTGGTTCTCATCATTGATGTTTCTATTCTCTCTCTTTCTCTCATTTCCTCTCTGAAATAAACAAAACAAACAAATAAATAAAAGGGAAGTCCTGGGGCCATTGCTAACCACTGTCTTCATAGGCATGGGCTAAGGAGAAGCATCTGAATCAATAGTGGAGAGACAGAAAGGAATCCAGAAAGTTTCCATCGCTCGTTAGACAGGCCCCGAATATTTGCAGGGCCCAGGTCATGGTACAAATGGAAGTTCTATGTACCTGACACCTAGACAGTTAGAGTTATAATCAACTTAACAGAATGTTAGATAAATGCTTTCTTCTCTGCCTTGACAATGATACCTTTATAGAGACCTGGAAGGCCAGGTGGGTCCAGACCGCCTGGACTCCTCAGAGATCTGAGCTTGAACCCACGGCATGGAAGCTCAATTTCCCGTCACAGGCTGCAGGCTGTGCCTCTCCTTCCTGCCCCCAGTCACCCTCCATACACCCTGGCCTTTCTATCTACGCTCCAGCCACACACACATACGCTGCTCCGTGGTTGTCACTCAGGCCTAGAGGTGCAAACACACTGGGTGTGGTCTGTTCTTGGAGGCCCAGACTCCTGGGACACATCTTATTAGCCCCCAGAGTCCTCACCTGGTGGGCAGGGATGTAGCCAGATGTTGGCCAGAATGAGACACTTCAAGTTGCCTGATCCAAGGCATTTCACAGGAGCTCCCAAGGAATGTTATGAAGCTTACTTCTGAAAGCAGTGGTGGCCGTGGGGTGGTATCTTCTAAAGGTCTATGTTTATTGACTTAGGTGTATAAAGAGAGCGAAAGAGTAAGTTGGGAGAGATGCAGGGAAAGAGGGAAGAATGAAAGAGAAAAATGGAAAAACTCTCTAATTAGCTGTTCTGTACACTCCCCCTCCACACACACACACCCATACACACACCCTCGCAAAAGCTTATTAATTCTTCAGATAGGATCTTGCAAATGTGATCTATTTATGGAAACTAATGGGGCAGAGTACTAGCAGTAGCCCAGTTCAGTCCAAATAAGGTGGTGGTGGTGGGGCACCTAGTGCAGCATGGAATGATTTAAGAAACATGAGGTCTGACCACCTGTTTGAAACCTTAACCCACCACTTGGGCAAAGCATTCCACTTTACTGAATTCCTCATCTATAAAACGAAGTTAATAGCAGTACCTCCCTCACAGAATTGTAGTAAAGTTTATTTAAATGATATCATCCATGTGTAGTAGATGCCCTTGAATGTCTGCTCAGTAGTAGTTCTCCATTTCTCCCTTGCTGACGAATTACAATATTGTCTGGGGATCTGCAGAACCATAGGCTCAAGGTAGCTGAGCTCCATCTCCAGGCCCAAGGAGGACAATTAAAGTGATATCTCTCTTTTCCCCAGAGATATTCAGGAAATGATTTCTTCGGGTATTGCCTCTATGTTATGACGTTAGAAACCATGAAGGGAATTGGCTGAGGACAAGCTAACCCACTGAGTAGAAAGGCGAGAAGAATCTGGGTACCCAATGACATTGTTTAGCCACTAAATTATCCAAACTCAAAGACATTCATTCACCTCTGGTCCTTTTGTGATCTGAGGTAGTAAATGCCCGTGCTGTTTAAGCCCGATTAAATTGGGCTCTGAATAAATTCAGCTCAAAGCATCCCAAGGTCACATCACTACATCGAACCTTTTGTACATAGTGAAGGTGTGATTTTGAAGCTCAGTCAGTAAAAAGTACATCAGTCTTAAAGGCAGCAGACCCAGTTCTAGTGCCAGCTGCGGCCAGAAATCGGTTTCACTGGCTGTCAATCATTATTGCTACTGCTGCTGGGTCTCTCACCCTCTGGACTCTTGAATTTTGTTTTCCTTGGCTTGTGGTACCGACCGGATTCTTACTACTTAAGCGAACTGACCTAAGCAATCTTCCCTGCGCAGAACTTCCTTGTAGTATTACCAGTTGGACCTCCTTGCCCCAGAATTACATCCCTTAACCTACCAAACCTTCAGTTCCTTTCAGAAGAGTCCTGCCCTCCTCCCAAGTCTATGCCTTCACACCTACTCTACTTCTGTCTGCATATAAAACCAGAGGGCAGTATTACATTCTTAAACAACACTTGGAACTTCTTTTTAAACTAAGCATGAAAATGGGGAGCTAGGAACCCACCCCTACATCTCCCAATACTTATGGGCTCCAGAACAATGGTTTTCAACTGGGAGTGGGGGTCAGTTCTTAAACATCTGAAAGAGGTGTCTGTTTTGCCCCTTAGGGGGTATTTTCAGTTTTTACAACTGGGGGATGCTACTGGCATCTAGTGGATAGAGGCTGGGGAGACTGATAATACCCTGCAAAGTGCAGGACAGCCCCTACAACAAAGAATTATCTCGTCTAAAATATCAATAGTGCTAAGGTTGAGAAACCCTCCTCTAAAAAATAAAAATATGAAAAATGCTTCACATTCAAGGCCTCCGTAGCGTGGTAGCACCCCCCAGCAGCAATCCTATCCCCTTCTGCTGAATTACTCTTTTATATTCTGTGTTGCTCAGACCCAAGAGGAGGCCTTTTGCACTCTGGATATCACTTATCTACTGTGCTTCCTCTGGCCCCTTCTTGGTTTTTAAGAAGGATTGTATGAATAATGAAAGCTTACTTTGGGGACAAGAGTCTTTTGATCTTCCAGGCCTTTTCCTGTTTCCTGGAGGATTTTGTACTCTTTTTTTCTCCTCTTCAGCATAATTCTAAAACCATAACTGAGTCCTTAATCAAACTTTCTTTGTAATTGTAGTAGATTGTAGCCTTAGGAAACTAGACCATAATCTTAGATTGATGCTGCCCTTGTTAAGGTACAAGTTCACAGTCTGCTCTGTTTTTGTGAAAGCTTGACATCTTAACAGTGAGGGTGGTCTTCATCCATCACTTCAGTGAAAATTTATTTTTGCATAATTTCCTTTCAAGATGGTAGATAATTGTACATTCCGGGGCAGAAAGTGAGAGAAAGTTCATCACTGATAAGAAAAGGAAATAGGTTTGATCTCTATGGGGTAAAATGAAAAGTTGAATCAGATCATTGAGTGTGTTGATTCTCTGGATTCACTCAGAACGTGACTCTCTCCCCAAGTCTTGAAATGTTGTAGCTGTGAAAGATGAGAGGTCACTGCTCCAAACCAAGAAGAAACAGCAACCTGTGCCGTGAAAGATTATGGAGCTCTGGGGCCAGAAGATCAAAATTGGGGGCTTAACTTTTATGTTCCATAAAAATAGGAAGCTACTTCGGTAACGGTGGCCTCAGATCTTATAGTGATTTAGGGTTTCCCGAAGAGATTTCACCCACATCGTGATTTCATTTGTTCCTCATCACAGCAGCCTTGTGTGGTAGGCTGGTCAAGTATTATAACCAGCATTGAGCCAGTAGGAAGGAGAAGTTAGAGAGGTTAAGTGACTTACTTAAGATAATAACACTGAGAGCTGTATTTACTTACTGAGAGGTGCATGACTTTTGAACATAGTAAAATGTTTCAGATCTTCCTCAGAACAGTTAACCTGTAAAACAATCTGTCCTTTATCCCTAATGTGTTCCTTTATCAGATAAGAAGTCTTCATTTTTTATTCAGAATATACAGTCACTGGGATGTTTGAGCTGGAGTGGCCAAGTAGAAATTCCTTTATTTATTCATTTAGCCACTGTTGATCATTTTGTATGTGTTATGGTGAAGTTTTGTACTAGAGGCCAGAGAGGGAGGGAGACAATGATAAACAAACTATAAAATATGATCTTTGCCCTCAAGTTGCTCATGGTCTTCTATTTTATGCAGACATGTGACCCCCAGCAGCCACATAGGCATGAATGGGGCAGAAGTCCTAGTTTTGGAACCAGAGTGAAGGAAGCAGTGCATTCTGCCTGTGAGAAGCTACAGAGAGATTTGAGGCAGGGTTAGCAGGTAAACAGTCTTGAAAAAAAAGTATTCTGACAACCAGAGAAGGTAAGTATATTACAGAGAAGGAGAAAATATTTAGTTCAAACATGTAATGTGCCTGGTAAAGATTTACCCAAAGTTTCAAGTCTAACATCAACTTTGATGCTCTCAATCCATTATTTGACAGTGTCTTAGAGTGTAAATCTGATGGCCCATTAACATAAGGGAAGCATTTTGCCACTTTTCCTTTTTAAAAATGAGTGTGCCCTCTCGTCGAGGGCACAGAGTAAACAGAACTTTTGCAAGGGAAACACATCTCATTTCTCATTTCTGTTTGCAAGGTCAATGCAACCTTGATAATTTACATTTTTTGTATCTTCTTTCTTGTGTAACTTGGTAAAATATATACAGACTAGAGGCCCGGTGCACAACATTCATGCACTAGGGGATATGGGTGCCCCTCAGCCCAACCTGCACCATCTCTAATCTGGGATCCCTCAAGGGAACCCTCTCTAATCTGGGAGTTTCTGTCTGTCTTTGCAATCATATGAGCTAATTGTCTGAGACTCCCAACTCAGTTTGGTTTGTTGCTCACAGAATAATAGAGGCATTTTTTCTTTTTCTTTGCATCATTGGTAGAGATTTCCTGGAAGTTTTAAGGTATCTTCCCTTTAATTTTTCCTAGACATTCTGATTTTACTTATGTTTCTCACCTTTGCTTTCCCTCCATCCCTCACTGCATCAGTAACTTGCTCCAGGCTCACCTTGCTCTAGTGTCTAGGAGATCTGTCTGCCACCAGAACTACAATTCCCAACATTCCTGGTGCTCCTCACACTCACCGAGGGAGCTGCGTCCCCCCAAGCCACTGGCTCTCCCACTCTGCTCTTGGCCTGGTGCCTGTGTATGCAAATTAACCCACCATCTTTGTTGGGTTAATTTGCATACTTACTCTTGATTGGCTGGTGAGCGTAGCAGAAGGATGGTCAATTTACATGTTTCTCTTTTATTATATAGGATATGGATATAGACATAGATATACACAGCATACCTACCCACACACACACGTTTTCTATGTATCAGGCACTATAAACATATAATCCTTAATCTTCCTATGTCTGTGAAGATTATGATTTTAATTGGTGTTATGATTTTAATTTTATAGTGAAGGAAACTGAGGTTCATAGAAGTAAATTAACATGGTCAAAATCACACAGATGTATAGTGAGAGACACAGGATTCCAAGGTGTGTGTTTCACTCAAAAGTCCTACACTTTTTACTACACTCTATTGCCTCTGAGTACATCTATAAAAGAGAATCCACACTATGACAGAGACTGATCCTTAGCCCCAGAATTCATTCCCTTTTCTTCCTTCTAGCAATAGAAATGGCTCCATTCCACCCCTAAACAGAGTCATCAGAGCACATGGCTTACTGGCTTGGGACTGACATGAAAAATGGAGGTCTCTGGATTGGCACTAACTAGTGATCTAGGAGACAAAAAGCCATCCCAAATAATAGGCAGACATGCCATTTAAGAATGAGAAAAGGTGTTGTTTGGCAGAGTTACTCTTTAATTGCAACCCAACTTCTAAGTTCTAAATCCCTACAACCTGCTACATTGCCTTGTTTCTTGTCTCCAGGGTACCAGGAAGTTAGCATGAGTGGGTCACAGAATATCTATCATATACGTAATGAGAAATTAAACCATGAATGGAAAGTTTGTGATCTTTAGGTATTAGACTCCTTTCATCCGCTGATGAAATTAACAGAAAAAAGTGCACATTTCCATATATAATTTGGCACATATCAGGGCTGTCCATAGAACTCCATGGAGACCATCATAAATATCTAGGATCATAAGCCATGCATCCGTGGTTGGTTGGTGGTAGAATATTTGCATGAATATAGAGCATATTATTCAATATCATCATGGGTTATACTGGAAATCCCTTGAGGACAAGAGTTATATTGACTTTGTGAAGTCCTTTGTAGTAGGTGTTTTATGAGATGTATAGAGAACCAAATACCATGGGCTTGATTTTTTCCATTTGGTAAAGATTTCCAGTTGAAATATATTATTTTTAGAAAAAAATTGTTTTAATGAGGTGAGAGATTAAGAGTGAGAAAAGTGGTAAGGGCTCAATGTCCAGGAATTCTCAGTTCCTTCCATATGTAAATCATTTATTAGCTTGTAAATGGCTTAGCATCTGATCACTGGTCCCAGAATAAATCTTTTTATAGGCAAGAAGACTGCCTCTTTTTCACTGTTTAGAAGATACAGCCTAAAATAGAGATAGTACTTTGAGCTGTCTAATTTTGCTCAAACCTTTGAAACCTTGGTATAAATATTCTTAACTTGATTTCAATTAAAAAAAAAATCCCACTGTTTCATGCCTCTGTGGTAGAGACTGTTGCTTCCCAATATCCATTCTCTCTTCCTCAACAGAGAAGTCTGGAATGCTGGCTAGACACATGACTGCCCAGAATAAAGACATTTCCCAGCAGCCTTTGCAGCTGGGTGTGGCTATCTGACTGAATTCTAGCCAATGGAATGTAATTGATTTGTATAATAGTTAGGGACTGTAATTAATTACTGGGGGGGGGGGTGTGGCAGAAGGGCTGCTCTTCTCTTGTTCCCTTCCTCCTTCCTGATGGTTGAAATGCAGACATAAGGAAGAGCCATCCTGGACCACAAGGTCCAGATGCAGTTAAAGAAGGCAAACCAGAGGCAGTGGGAACCCAGGTCCCTGTCACTGTGGAGCTGTCCTGCTGGTCCTGAACTGTTTCATGTTCCCCAAGATCACCCCCATGTTTGGAGACTTGTGAAAAGGACTCAGAGGACTCAGCAGATGGTTGTGCTCACAGCTAAGATTTATCACAGGCATGCAGTGAGGACACACAGCCGGGCCATGGGAAAAAAGGGCACACATGGAGCCTGGAGGAATCCAGGGGCAGACTTCCTTGTGCTCTCTGCCTCCTGGGAGGAGTCACACAGAACTCACTCTTCCCCCAGCAATGAACATGCAGCAACATGAATGATGTTTCTACACGGGGAAGCCCATGAGAGCTCAGCGTCCAGTTGGGAGCTGGTCATGTTAGGCACTCTCTGCTAAAATTCTCACAAGGAAAGCAGGCAAACAGTCCAGGTACCGTGCCTAGTGGGATAAGATCCTTGATCTCAATTTCTAAAAGTGATCCCCACTATTTTCTCGCATGCTGTGGCAGAGATTGCTGATCGTTCCCCACATCAGCTCACTGTTGACTCAGCACCATGAGAATTAAGTTCAGATGCCAGCAAAGGGCGGACCTTGCAAGCAGGCCTGAGTGCTTGTAGACGTGCTGTGTTAACTCTTCTGCACATGAATGGTCTATGTTTACCTGAAAGAGAAATCAACTCTCAACTTGTTTCAGCCAATGTTTCTCTGGGGTTACTGTCCCATTTAGACAAACCTAATTCTAACAAATACCATTCCCCCCTCATGCATTTGACATTGAGGTAGAACTAACTCTTGGTGTCCAAGGTAACAGTGGAGGTGGACACTGTGGGTTGAGTGGCATAGACTCATCTCAGAAAACATTTTCACATTTCAAATTCTGCTTGGACAGGAGGCAGCATCAATTTAAAAAAGAACCCATGTTCCCAAGGTTCACTTGCAAACTCAGTGCACAAATCAGCTCATGAAAGAAAGCCAAGGTGAGACTAGGGTGCAGTGGGGGTCAGGTTCCTTAGAGGAACCTGCAACTTACTTCTTCCTAATTCTCTGAACCCTCTAGTCACACAGGCAATGACCATATGTGGAGGATGACATTCGTCCAGCTTCTTGTAGAGCTGATGAATCACAAAGCCTCGTTTTCATTTCAGCTTTTCCATGGCAGCTCACACTGAGAAACAGGGTACTTTACGGATTTTCTACATCAACATTCCAACTCCGGGGTGCAGTGTGTTTATTATTTGTTTTGGAACCAGAGAGACTCTAATCCATTTCTCATTTTACAGAGGTAATTACAACACAATTCACAAGACTCAGTAATTAGCAAAAAAAATGGAAAAAGAAGTCCATTGTCTTGATCCCCATCCACATACCAGCCTGAATGACCAATTTCCTGTGATCATCTACTTGTTCAGCAAAACGGAGAACTCTGGATCCTCTGTGAAAGCAGATCTGGGCACACAGACAACCCCTACACACGGTCTCGCCGACGGACTGTACCCTCCCTGATGTGCCCTCAGGTTGTGTGGTGCCTTCAGAAGCAGGAAGAAAAGTCTCCTGGTAGGAGCCTCTGGACAGACAGAAGGCGCGTCACTCTGTGGCATTACATGTGCTTGTTGGTATTTTAAATAGTGCCCGTGGGAGAGTAAAAATGATCCCAGAACTCAGGAAGCAGCTCCGCGCCTCTGAGCTGATTATAATCACAGGACTTCTCTCCAGCTGGCGTCAGATGCTTACTTGGCAACCTTTTTTGAGGTGCTCCTAAGATACTTGCTATTAACATTTCGGCACTAATTAATACACACACATAACAAATGATATTCCGGTCTCCACATGCTTGTGTAGACATTTGCTAAATGTTACTTGAGGATGTTAATGCCTACTCATCAAACGGAAAGACATTTCCCAGTTCCTGAATAACAACCCCTTTTAAAGAAAAGTATAGATGCTGGATGTGAACACCCTAGTCTTAAGGACCCAGTGACTCAGGGGGTTTTCTGGATATTCCTTGGAGCCAGTGCTGGGCTTGTGCTTTCCGCCCACTTATTTGAGATGTCTGTGTGCTGACCAGAGTCTGAGGCAGCTTAATAACTGGCTTCAGAATAACCATCCACTTGCTGAGCGTTGCTCTTTGTCATCGAAGGGGAATGCTGAGCCAAGAATAGAAGTCCTATGAGCACCAACGAAGAGGAAAATTAAAAAACAAAACAAAAAACCAATCACCGAAGATCGCTCGCGTTGCCTGGGAGCGGCAGAGATGGTGGCAAAGGCATAGATTTGTGGTAAATTTCAGATTCGTCTCTCCCTCTCTGTTCCCTATTTTGCCTCTATGAGCCTCAGATCTGTACGCATCAAGGGCTGTTCTGAGGACAAAATGGCAATATTTATGTAAACATGTGTGGAGTGTCAGGAAGACACGGAGAGGTCTGTGTCATCCCTTCCATCAACTTCCCAAAGAAAAAAGCGTTTTCTTGCCATGGGAGACACGATGAGACCCTTGAAAGTGTAAGAAATCGGCTACGTAAATTGCAAGACATACGTCAAGGTTCGGCTTTTTTTTTTTTTCCAGTTTGAAAAGAATACACACTCACTTCCTCAGAGGCGACACCTCAACCATGCCTTTTCTCTCATTTCCTTACCTTCTCGACCACGAAGTACTTATAGGATTATTTATGGTTTCTTTCTTGCTAAAGATCTTTTTTAAAGTAAAAACGAAGGTATACGCATGTATCAACCAGCTGGCCCATCTTTCAGTGGCTTGGCCATTGCTCACATCTCTGGGCGTGCCCGTGAGGGGCCCTGCGGACCCTGCTGGGCTTGCTTCGTTATTGGAGCGTGGACTGGCTGTTCACTGGCCTAGGCTGGCTCGGGGAAGCCTCCACGCTGCTTCCCTGTCCTTATTCTCAGCAGGCAGCCAGGGTTCGATCTCATGAGAATAGCCACTCAAGACTTTGCTTGTAGCACATTTGTTATCACATTTGTATTACACAAGCAAGTCACATGGCTGGGCCTAGGTTCAGAGTGGGGGATGGGACACAGCAAAGTTACCTGGCGGAGGGTGTGGATACAGGGAGGGGTGGCAAACTGTTTTGCACTCTATCACAACCTTAAAATGCATTTATATTTGAAAAAGATTTCAGACAATGTTTGAAAAATTCAATGCCATATCAGAATAAATACATTCAGTGATATGGTATCAGTCAGATGCACTAAGGGACTGATTAAAGTACATCCATATGTACGCAAGTATGTGAATATTGCCAAAATAACAATTGTTTATGCCAAAATAACAATTTCAGAGAGGAAGGGAGAGGGAGAGAGAGATAGAAACATCAATGATGAGAGAGAATCATTGACTGGCTGCCTCCTGCACACCCCACACTGGGAATTGAGCCACAACCTAGGCATGTGCCCTGACCAGTAATGGAACCATAAACTCCTGGTTCATAGGTTGATGCTCAACTACCAAGCCACGCTGGCAGGCTGTTTATCGTATATTTTAATGATCAAATAATCAGTATAAAGAATTTCCTTTGTTGCTTTAATATACAGAGATATTATTTTTAGTTTTAAAGAAATTTCTTAATATTTTGAAGGTGATTTTTAATACACAGACTTTTAGATTTATCAATATAATAAAAGCATGGGTCAGTTAATAACTAACTATTTCAAATATTATACAATTTTAATTTTTTAGTACCTTTTTTCAATTTTATTTTATTTTTAAAATGTTTCTCTTTGGATAATAAATTATGTGGACACCACTCACATTCCTGTTAACAGTTTGGGATAGATTCTTTCATTACTATTTTTAATTATGTTTCTTAAACAAAACTGAGGATGACTTTTTCTTTTAACAGTTTCATTGTAAACATTTTTTATGCCAGTGATTTTCAACTGATGTGCCGCAAGAATTTTTAAAACATGCAATATCTGACTATTTAGCCAAGGGACACTGACCTCTCTTCCCTTAGATTGTAAACAAACAAACAAATAAAAAACAAATAAAACAAAAACAGCCAACACAACAATAGCCATCTGGTGTGAATGAATCAAAACTGTACCAATTTTTTTTTTGTTAAATTGGCAAATAATGTATTTTTGGTGTGCCACAGAATTTTAGTAATTAGTCTGTGTGGGCCACGAGATGAAAAAGGCTGAAAATCATCATAAAGTGTTTGTCTAAAAGCACAATTTTAATAGCTCTGAAGTGTATAGCTATGAATGTTCCATGATCTACTCAGCCACCTCCTTTTGTTAGCTAGTATGGCTGTTGCCATTGTTTCATTACAGTGAGAACTGCTTCAGTGAAAATTCCTGTTTAGGAACAGGAATCACACCTTTGATCTCTTTCTTAACTTCCTTCATTTGCAGGAAGCTAAACAAATAGTTCCTGCTCCCTCGAAGCCTATGGGAAAACAAGGACATTCTAAAATGTCACTTTAAACAGGGACCTTGAACTGCTCGGGGGAGGGGGTGCGGTGGGGTGGGGTGGGGTGGGGGGGGGGGAAGCCTTTGGATCTGCTGACCTTCTTTCCTTTTCTGAGTAGAGAGCGAAGAAATGGAACTGCAGCAAGATGACATGCTTCGCCCTTTCAGAAACAAGAGAGAGATTCATTTCCTAAGCCTCCCGAGTGCTAAGATTATGCTTGGAAGGCACTCGGCTTCCTGCATGACCCCGGGAGCCTCGGGCCACAGGTCAGCCACTTGATGAAGTGAAGGCCTCCAGCCCCAACCATCGGGCGCCCCAGTGGAGATTAGAAACGGGACCTGGGCCTGGTTTGGCGAAGTAACTTATTTTCGTTTGGTGGAAAGCTGGGGCAAGGGTGGTGAGAAGACACTGCCCTAAATATGATACAATCCAGCTGTCCAAACACGTGCGATTCAATACAGTCGTCGTCCATCCCCCCAAATCCAGATGTTTGCCATCACACAATCTCACAGCATCTTTCCCTCTATTGAGTGTACCTTGTACTAATCATGTTTGTCAGAGCTGCATTTGCTTTTCATTAGAAGACATCTATTTTGAGTCAGCTGGGCTCTTTTGGCCTCAGCATAGGGACACAGACCACATTATTCATTAGCTTCAGGTCATAACTGCCATTTGCCTCATGACAGATCATAAGGTTATCATTCCACGTCAGAGCTTAGATATAAGAAACATCAGGACCACGCTAGATACTTGTTGATTACTATTGATTGCTCCTGTTTGTTAGCATACGGACAGTTTTATTCCATTTATACATTCTCCAACCACTGAGCTCTCCAAATGGCAGTGGACTCTTCAGATTTGCAATCTTGGTGTTCAGAAATCTCCAACAATTACATTTCACGGGCCTGCTTGCAAAGTCTAACCAGATATGTGATCTTGCTTAGGTCATTAGCGATGTTCTTGGCCCTAGTGTTCTTATCTGAAAATTAGAGGATGATAAAATGTTATCTTGAGGATTAAATATCATGAACTATTTCAAACACCCAATGGAGTGCTCTGTGGGAGTATGTATGCACATATCGGTTGATTCCTTCTACTCTCTTCAAAATCTCTAGCGTGGAGTTTGGCTATTCTAGATGCCTGTCTGGTCCTACCTCCAGGAAACAGAGCAGATTTTCAATGCCATTAGTTCTCTAAGCTTTTGCCTGGATGAGCATTTTGAAAATGCTGAAAGCAAGTCAGGGCTAGTCTATTGAGTGCCTCTTTCTTGTGAAATACACTTCTAGACCATTTTTTGAGCTGATGCTTTGCTTACCAAGAGCAATTCTCTGATTGCTAATTTTATTTCTCAAGTTCGTCCATAATAGGTACCAGGGAGCAGTGTCTGGCATGTATGACTTTGGGAAGGTTAAATTAGGTCACAAGAGTGGGGCCCTGATCCAATAGGATTAGTGTCCTTATAAGAAAAGACACTAGAAGCTCATGCACCCACACACTCTCTCCTGCCAAACTCATGCATTGAAGAAAGGTCATACAAGCACATTGCAAGAAGGTGGCCATCTGAAACTCCAGGGGAGAGCCCTCACCAGACACCAGCTCTGCTGACACCTTGATTTAAGTCAGCAACAGATGAGGCATAACATATTTTTGGATTGAAATCTGAGCAGTCCAATGTGGTTCTTCTTGTAAACAGCAAGTGGTTTACAAAAGTCAGCAGGATTGCCCATGCACACCAGGTAGTCTGATAACTGCCTTGCATGCATTGTCATGAACTGAGTCAGTGCTGTGTCCCCACAGAAAACATTTGTGTCTTCCAGTCTCTAGAACTGTGGGAAAATCATTTCTATTGTTTAAGTTGTCCTTTGTGTGGTATTCTGTATGGCAGCCTGAGGGACTAATATATGCACTATTTCATTTCATCAAAAAGTTGGCATTTATAGACTTTCTGTTGAACTATTAAAATTTGATTTACATAATTGACTTTCATATTGACTACTTTTCAATTTAATAAATGTTCTTTTGAAATTCTACTCATTGCTTATTAAGCCTTAAACCACTGCTGTGGAGTCATGACTGAAAGGTGTGGCCCCTGCTTTGAAGGAGATCAATCATAGCAGGGAATTGACACTCACATACTCTGACACATTAATCAATAAATATATATTTTGAGACCCTACCATGGGCCAGGTACCATAAGAATGATTGAAAGGTGGCTAGGAGTTTTTCAGGTGGTTAAAATGTGTGTGCAAGTGTGTGCAAATGTGTATGTGTGTGGAGAGAGAGAGAGAAGAGAGAAGAGAGAGGAGATGGTGAGTGTGGTAATAAAAAGCCATTCAGGAGAGGGGAGACTATACGGAAAGTCTCAAGGGGGTGAGCAGACTCATCAAGAATGTGTGTGTGTGTGTGTGTGTGTGGCAGCAGAGAAGGTAGAGGTTGGTAAAAGAGGGACATTCAGGAGAGGAAGATCAATGTTATCTATTTTATTTTATTTTATTTTATTTTATTTTATTTTATTTTATTTTATTTTATTTTATTTTATTTTATTTTAGGCATCTTGCCGCAGCAGAAACCAATGTTTTTGCAGGATGTGTGGGCTGAACTTGTAACTGCGAATGACACTGATTGCTATAAAATTACTTTGTGTTGTGCCTTTAAATTTAACCAAGGCTTGCTCAGTAGCTCAGCTCCAGTCCTTGTGGCTGGATGATGCTGAGGGAAGATGCTGAGCCAGCTGCCTGGAGCCAGTCTAGAGTGAAGGCCATACACATATTTACCAATGCAATGGGAGTATGTGGTTTTATAAAAATCATAGAAAAGGACTTAGAACCTAAAGCTATCGTCTCCTGGCCAACATCTTCCCAAGATCATTTCTCCAGAGGTGATTATTTGTAATTTGCTTAATATTTCTGTTTTTAATTCTTCTGATGGTTCCTCCATGTCAATAAGTATATGATTATATTGTTACCAATTGTAGAAATCATCTATTAAATTCTCTGATAGATGAGGAACTCGCCCAGCTAAACTAGTTCCTCTGCTATTCATTTCCAAATAGTTTCAATATTCTTCCTAGCGCCTATATATTTACTTCTGGAAATTCAAACAAAATATTTACATCATTATTTCTTGCATTATCAAATACAGAAGTTATCTCTCAACTTTCCTCTTTATC
Source organism: Murina feae (assembly GCA_004026665.1). Taxonomy (NCBI): domain Eukaryota; kingdom Metazoa; phylum Chordata; class Mammalia; order Chiroptera; family Vespertilionidae; genus Murina; species Murina feae. Next base: position 13,429 of record PVJC01018649.1, on the reverse strand, counting down.
AGATAAAGAGGAAATATGTATGTCTTGCCTTGCCTTTTATTGCAGCTTTTATCTCTCATTTTATCCCAACTTTTGCCATTTGTAGTTTCACCTTTACATCATTGTTGTTGAAATATTTAGCTTCTTTTCTGTGAGTGTAATTAAGGTATAGCCATAGATTAATTCTAAATATAAAGTTGGGCTAATGGTGGTTACATTATAATTACATAAAAATTGTTCATTGCAGGGCCAAATGGTTTGCTTTGATCACATTTTCTGTCAAACACAGATTTAGTTTTTTCCCTGTTGTTTCTAAACACCTTTATTTTTTTCCTTGCTTTTGTCTTTATTGCATTTTAAGCCTCATGCCAGTTTTCCATATCCCATGTCTTCCTAATTTCTGTTTTACGCCTTCATTTTGCCTCAGGCATCTTCAAAGCGTGTGGGGGAGGTAAGCTTTTAGGACCCTTGCCTAGCTGACAATAATTATGTTATTATGTCTCTACACCTTACTGATGGTTTGGTAGTGTAACGACTTCACTTAAAAAATAACTTTCTTTCAGTTCATTAGAGCATTAACTCATTTGTCTTCTAGTCTCAGTTTTTGTCAATGAGAAGTCCTTTGCCTCATTCTTATTTCTTTGTAAGTGATCTCTTTTGTCATTCTGAAAACATTAAAATTCTCTTCATCCTTAATGTTCTGAAATTTCACAATGAAGTATCTGGATATTGTTATGTAGAAAACTATCTAAATGCCATGTAGCTTCCATATACACTTTCGGGCAGAGATAGCATCAGCATACTACTCCAGAAGTCACAGAAGAGACTCTCAGAGCAAATTAAAATGTTCGAGTACACAGTTCATTTAATCACTTTAAAACATGAGGCCTGAAGGTAAGGGACAGCTATTGGGGAGACACTGCTGGTTCTGGGGGACAGAATGCACAGGTGCCTCTCTTCCTCTTTGCCACACCAGCCTTTATCTTCCCTGCTGATGGTAGGTTTAGTAGCACCAGAATTGGGTGGTATTGATGGTAGGTTAGTAGGACCAGAGCTGGGTGGTGTTGATGGTAGGTTAGTAGGATTAGGGTGTGATGCTGTTCAAACAGAGGGGCTTACAGATGGAAGCTGCCCTGGGCCAATGGCACAGACTTGTTCTGATGGGGAGATGCAGGACAAGTATGCTGGTTGCAGCCACAGCCAGTCAACTACCCTGCTCAGGGGCCATGGGTTTTATTATTGTTTCTTGAGCAGACAACCCATAGAGCCAGAATGGACATTACTAATGGGTGATTGGATTAGGCATCTGAATACGAGTGTTCATGTCTAGTGTATATTTAGTGAATTCTAAGTTTTTAGTGTCTATTGTATTCACTGTATCATGAATATTTAGTATCCAGGTGCCTTATATATGCTAGCACCTTACGAATATTAATCATCTTTTGGTTCTTCCATTTCCTCTGTGTCAAACACACACATTTTCCACTACTGCTTATAAGTACTTAAGATATGTGAGTTGAATTCATCCATCCCATTTATTTTTTCCTATAGCTGAATTGCATATTTTTGAATAATGTAGCAACTGAACATTGTAGTTAAAAGTTTTTTTTTATTCAGCTGGAGTTTGGTAGGTACTTTATTTTAAAGACTCATGTTTTATTTCATAAATGTTCTTGTACTCTTTCTTTGATAATTCTTTCCTCCATTTTTCCTTATTTTCTCTTCTAGAATAAAAATTAATCCTTTCAATCTCTCTTTTTACAACTATGCCCATGTTTTTGATAGTTTTGTTTCACAGTTTGAAAAAACTCTTCAGCTTTCCTCTATCAACTTGTCTACTGGCTTTTTAAATTCTGTAACTACAATTCAAAAGTTTTTCAACAGTTTCAGATTTACAGGATAGTTAGACAGTACAGAGAGTTTTCATATACCCTGCACCCAGTTTCTCCTCTATTAAGATCTTACATTAATATGTGCATTGATGACTCTGAATGAACCAATACTCACACATTACTGTTAACGAATGTTTCTAGTTTATTTAGGCTCCCTTAGCTCTTTTATCTAATGTCCTTCTTCGGTCCCTGTGTCCCATCTAGGACACCACATACATTTAACTGTCATGTCTCTTTTGGCCCCTTTCCCACCACTGGGATTAGTCTCGTACTTTCCTCGTGATAAAACTGGGCTAGTGATTACTGGGAGGAAGAGTGCAGAGGTAGTGTGTCCCTTTCATCACGTCATTATCAAGGGCGCATTCTATCAACATGACTCATGACTGTTGGTGCTGGCCTTGCTCGCCTGGCTGCGGTAGTGCCTGTCATGTTCCTCCACTTGCTCCTCTCTCTCCTTCCCATACTCAGCTCTTTGGAAGGAAGTCGCCAGGCACCGTCCACAGCTAAGGAGCGGTGAGTCACGTGCTCCTCCTGGAGAGTGGAGTAGCCACATGAATTATTTGGAAATCTTTTGTGTAGGAGATACGTCCCCACTCCCCAGTAGCCACATGGTTAATTTCTTCGACCCCACTCTTGCTCTCCGATTGTCCCTTTCTTGTAACATCCCGTTTATGTGTGTGCTGTATCTTCTTTTTTAAATCCTTACCCGATGATATGTTTTTATTGATTTCAGAGAGAGAGAGAGAGAGAGAGAGAGAGAGAGAGAGAGAGAGAGAGAGAAAGGCTTGCTGCTTCCCACTTATGCCCTGACTGGGGGGCTGGGGATCAAATCTGCAACCGAAGTACGTTACCTTGACCAGGAATTGAATCTGCGAGCCTTCAATCCTTGGGCCAACACTCTAATCACTGAGAAGTACAGGCCAGGGCTCCCTAGTGCCACTTCAATTTGATCATGGGAGAGAGAGGAGGTAACCATTATGTTCTGTCTTTCAGCTTCATTTGTTTTCATTATAAAAACATGATGTGTTATTACGTTATGCTAAACTGCTGTAACAAATTGATCCTAAAGCATGTACTAGGTAATCGGAGTTTATGTCACACTAGTATCGGAGTCCAAGGTTCCCGGTGGCGGCTCTCCTTACTGCAGTGATTCAGGGCACCAGGCTTTCGTTTCTGTGGTTTCGCCACCCTCCAGGCTTCGCTGGCATCTGCGCCTGGCCGGAGAAGAGGAAAGGAGTGTGGAGGAGGCATGCCTGCTGCTGCTGCTTCTTTCATTTCTTTTCATTTAAAAATTAAAGTTATTGGGGTGACATTGGTTAATAACATTATATACATTTCAAGTGTACAATTAATTATATAACACATCATCTGTATATTGTATTGTGTGCTCACCACCCAAAGTCTAGTCTCCATCCATCGCCATACACTAGCATTTGACCCCTTTTGCTACCTCCCCCCTCTCCCACACTGTTGCCTGTGTCGTGAGTTTCTTTGTTTTCTTGTTTGCTGCTTTATGTTTTATATCCACATAGGAGTGAAATCATATGGTTCTTAGCTTTTTCTGTCTGACTTATTTCACTTAGCACAATGTTCTCAAGGTCCATCCATGTTGTCGCAAATGGCAGCATTCGTCTCTTCTTAGGGCTGAGTAGCATTTCCTTGACTATATGTACCACACCTGCTTTTTCCAGTCTTCTATTGAAGGACATTTCAGTTGTTTCCATGTCTTGGCAGCCGTGAATAATGCTGTAATGAACATAGAGGTGCATATATCTTTATGAATAAGTGTTTTCAAAACTTTCAGGTAGATACCCAGGAGGGGGATTTCTAGGTCTTATGGTAGCTCTAGTTTGAATTTTTTGAGGACCATCCATACTATTTTCCCTAGTGGCTGTGCCAGTTCACCTTCCCACCATGCATGCTTGCATCTTAAAGGCTGCAAGCCTGCAGCACACACATCACATCTGCGCCCATTCCATTGGTGAGACTAGTTCCAGTTTGATTCAAGGAGATTGGGCAAGACAGTCCTTAAGTTGGCAGGCCCTTCACCGCTGCACCCCTGTATGATAAAAGGAAGTGTGGATCTGGTGGTCCCTCTGGTCTCCTGGCTACACGTGTATGGGGCCTGCATGGAGGTGAGAGGCAACTATGAGAATCAGGCAGGATTACACTTTGCTCAGCGGCAATCGTTAGTCTTCATAACAGCTATGGGGTGTGATACCTTCACACCTGCATACACTTATTTAATAAAATCTACGTGTCAGGCATTGTGCTGGGCGATTTCCATACAACCCAGACAACATATGTTCTCCCTGAGACACAACAAAAGCTGTTTCTTTTTGTGAAATTTGAACTTGCCTGTAGGAAAGGCATAGCACTTGGGGATCCTTTTAAAGGAAGAAGTTGGCAGAGGATTATTGCTCACCTACTAAGTGCTAGACATGATGCCAGGTTTCAGGGACTAATTTTCAGGAGCTCAGTGTTCTGTAAAATGCAAAGAAACAATCACAGGACAAGTGATGAGTGCCGCAGTGGGAGCCTTGGGCGGGGGGGGGGGGGGGGGGGGGGGGGGGGGGGGGGGGGGGGGGGGGGGGGGGGGGGGGGGGGGGGGGGGGGGGGGGGGGGGGGGGGGCACTTCTCTGCCTAGAGGGCAGGGTGGGCTAGGAGGAGGGGTCAGAGGTGTCACAAAGCAGGTGTCTAGCATTTGAATAAAATCCTGAAGGATAGTTAAGAAGTCTCCAGAGGAAAGGAGCAGATCAGGAGACATGTGTTGCCTAGAAAGTGACTGGCTGCCACAGGGCACCCTAGGAGGGCACGGCTGGGAAGGTGAGGTGACAGTGAGGAGGAGGATGGGAACAATTGTTCGCCCATAACCCACTTTTTCCTAGAACTTTGCCTTCCCCTTCGAGCCAGTACATCCCAGAGCTTCCTCAGTGAACGGAGCAGACAGCTAGCTCAACACCAGGGCTACTGGCTTTGGGGCCACCTCCTTCTTTGTTGGGAAGACTGTCCTACTGGAGGATATTCAGCAGCATCCCCAACCTTAATCCACTAGATGCCAGTAGCACCTCCCCAACTGTAATTAGTGAAAACGTCTCCTTAGACATGGTCACGTGTCCCCCGGGAGGCAGAATGGACTGGTTGAGAACTGCTGCTTTGGACAGCTGTCACCTTCTTTTATAATCTACTGTAGAATTAAGTATAGTGTTTCGCTGAGAGTAGGGCAATGTGTAATTTGAGGACAGATCAATTTTGAGCCCAAGTGCCTTATTCCCGTAGCCAACAGCCCAACCCCGGCTCACAGTAGTGTCATGAGGAGCAGCAACACACAATAGTTGCACTCTGCATTATACTGCGGTCACCATTCAAGTGTCGTCTCCCACAGGAAAGAAAGCTAGCCTAGCAGGCATGCAGTTACATTCATTTCCTTAAGGATAAATAAACTGCTTGAGCTCCAAGAAGATTAAAAATGATTTTTGAATGCCCCTTTTTCTTTTTCTTTTTTCCTCCTCCTCCTCCTCCTCCTCCTCCTCTTCCTGTGATAGAATGACCTCTTTCATGCTTTCTGGGCAAACCCTTAAAAAAAAAAATAACACTTCATTCACTTGCAGACACCCTTGCAGTCCATCTGGGGAAAATAACAATCAGGCTTCTCCTATCTCCCAACTAGCTTTGGACTTTGCTGCCTACACATCTGGCACCTAAAACATATGGATCCTGCTTTAATCAGCAGTCCGGAATATCAACCCTGCGAGCACCTGTCAGAGAATTCATCCAAGAACTGATTGCAGGTCAGCATTTGCCAAGAATGTGATGGAGACATCTGATTTTTAGAGAGAGAGAGAGAGACTCCAAATGGCATATGAACCCCTCATTGCTCCTCATTCTCTAACTTCTCTCCCTGCACGAAATCAGCTCAGTAGAGTAACAGCAGGTCTGAGCTCTATTATTCAAGCTTTTCACATGAGGGCTTTTGGTTGGGGAAAAGTTGTAAAAGTTGTAATTTTGCTTTTTTTTTTTTTTTTTTTTTTTTTGGGGATAGAGGGAAATATAAGAAATATCCATCTGTGAGAAAAATCTGTCTTTTGTAGAATCATAGTTAGAGTTGCTGCCAATTCTAATCCTGTTTCCTGAGAGTGAACTGAGTTCTGGCTCCGGGAGTGAGGCAGGAAAAGCCAGAATGTGCCTGCAGTCAGAACACCGGCAGGTCCCCGGGCCAGGGCCAGGCTTGGCCAGAGGGGAGGGCCCGGGCTTCCGAGACCAGCAGGATGTCTGTAACACTGTGTGCTTGGGGCCTGGGGTGGGGTGAGGGCATCGTCCACATCTTCAGAATTAGTCCTTTGGACACAGCCAGCCCTCAGGTGAACCCCAGAGGAGGAGGAGAGAGAAAGATTTTTAGTCTAAGGGAGATGGGGAAATTGGGGCATTTAATTTCAAATGAGAAACCAAATATATAGATAAGCAATATCAGAGCAGCTACTGACATAGAAATCGGACCCGCAGCCTGCAGCAACCTGCCCTCATTACGTAGAATGACCAGCCCAGGGAGCCAGCCTGCTCTGAGTCAGACTTGGAGGAAGTCAGAGGGTCATCTCTAGTGACTGTCCAGGAAGCTAAACAATAACGTCTGTGACATCGGCCCCAAATGGCCAGGACTTGATTAACAACTGACAGCTTCCCTCATTTTTGTCCCCACTTCCAACATAGGACCAAGCAGAGAAAGCCAAAATGTGCACCCCCACACAATCACATGGGGTGCCCCACTTCTAGTCAGCCTGCCTGCAGCTCTCCACGCCTGCAGCCTCAAATCGGGGTGCCCTGGAGCACCCTTTCTCCCGCTCCTCTACCTGCTGCGTCTCCACCAGATGGAAGTGCTGACGTCCTTTCTCTCGCGATCTCCAACTGCATAGCCGTTGCTTGTGCTCATTTGGTCTTCGTTCATTTCCACAGAACGTTGAGAGTCAGGTAGCCTAATTTTGAAAAACGAGTCAAGTGTGCTAGGGGATTCTCTGGAGGGGCACGCGTGGTGCGGTCCCAGGTCTGTGCCCCCAGCTCCTTTCCTCTGGACCGGTCCTGCCCCTTCTCACGTTCCGTTCCTCCTGGGGACATTCCGCCATCCCCCTGCCTCTCATCAGCAAAACTGCAGGAACTCTCTTCTTCCTTCATGGGGACAACATCAGTCCGACATGCAATGCCAATAGGAAGGAAATGGTCATTTACCTGAGCATTACTTATCTCCTGGGTGCTTCTTCATGTGGCACCTCCCTAAATCCTGTCTCTACAGTGCGAGGTAAGAATTCCTCCCTCCCCGACTCAGGGGAGGAAGGCAAGACCGTAACTCACTGTGGAAAATTGAAGATGGGTCTGTCTTTCCCACTTAGATGATGAGCGCTTTGATAAGATGAGTTCTTAAACATCTTTATTCGTCATGCCGAGCAAAGAACAGGCACATGAAAGGTGTTACATAAACGCCTGGTAAGTGAATGAATGAATGGAATCCTATAGGGCAGGAAACATGAATGTATTTACAAGCCTAGCCTGGCTTAAAGAGCTAATTATTCAAGTGCATGGGTCATGCAGTTCCTATAGGTAAAGGCCTATGAGTCAAGCCTTTCCTTTCACCCACTTTCTCTGGGCAGGAAATCAATCATTGTAAAACTCTGGTTGGAGGCTGCATGTGTTTCTAGCTCTGACTGGGTAGGTGTGGAGGCTTTGATGTCTGAGAGTCGCATGTGGAAGATTTACCAGGAAGCAGAAGCTCCCTGCCTCCGCCAGGAGACGAATGTCAGCTGGTGAGCTGTCGCGGGTGCCTAAGCAACGGAACAGGAATTTTCTCTTGTAAGCAGCATATCATTTCGCTCTGCCTTAGGGAGTCCACATCTTTGGTGCCTTTGGTTGACTTAATTATTTTAAACGTTTTTTGTTGAAAAGTTGTCATAGCAACAGCATCAACTAACATTTGAGAAGATGAATTCTATTTCCAGCACCTTCCAGTAATGTTTCGTTTTGCCCATTATGTATCTACACAGGCTCATCCACATGTGCATTTTATACGCTTGCAACCACGAAGTAATGTCTATTTTCTATTCTGCCATTTTCCCTAACATTACATCAAAAACATTTTCTGTTTCCAGAGGCTGCGTATTTAAAATTTTCAATGTCTGTACAGTCCTATATAATAAAAGGCTCATATGTAAATTGCTCTTGACCGGGAGTTCAACCAGGAATTCGACCAGGGGGCGGAACCGGCTGGTCAACTGCCCACAGCCCCTCCCCCTGGCCTGATTGCCCCCATCCAGGCAGGAATTTGTGCACCAGGTATTTTATAAAATGACTAAACTATGCCCACACAGTGTACAATAAGTTCACCGCTCAGATTTTTTACTATCTTCTTGCATATGCATTTTGCCTTCTGATGAATCTTTCCTCAGGATACATTCTTAGGAGCAGAATTTCTGACGTGTTTGTGGCCTCTGATAAATAACATCTTGTCAGTTGCAGAAGCACTTCGGCTAATTTGGCGAAGCAGAGCGTGGATGGGGAGGATGCCTTGCTATGAACCCTGCAGACGTGTCCTGAGGGTGAGATGCTAGACAATGGGTGGATGCAGCATCTCCTGAAAAGAATGAAAAGGCGCTCTTAGAGGTAGCCCTGTGGGTGGCATGTGTGGGAGAAATTAACACCGAGGCTGCCTTAATTAGAATTTTCTGAAGCAAAACTGTTTTGCTCTGGGTATGTGAACTCTCATATTGGAATAGAAGGTTTTCTTTTCCCTCCTCCTGAGCGTTGCATCTCACACATCCTAGTGTGACTAGAAAACCAGAGATGGCGTTTAATAAACACTGGGATTCTTACATGCAGAGAAGGGCCATCTTCCCAGAGGAACATCTTATGTCATTGCTAAACACACAAAACACGTGAGGAATTGCATTCGTATCCAATGTCTAAACTACAAAAGCAAATTGAGACTCATTTTATCTTTTTGTGGACCGCAAGAGACAATCGGCCCGCTTGATGACCAAGCAGGATGAAATGTAAGCCGGATGGGAAAGTCAATTTCATCATCATCATCATCGTCATCACCATCGCCATCCTATCTGCCATCCCAGGGGCACTCACCGTGTGACAGGTTCAGTGCTAAGTCTCATTGAATGCACGTAAGTGGTGCTGAGAGGGAGGTGCTACTAATACGCCCATATTTTAGATCAGGAAACGAACCTTTGAGAGCATAAGAGAAATGCACTGCAGGATAGTGGCTGGTGTTAAAACCCAGGTCTATTTGCGCACTTGTCAAAAGGCGAGGTGAGAAAACCTCCTAACAGGGGTGTTGGGTGGTGGGAGGTTTCTTGAAATAAAGGCAGCAGTCAAGTCCCGCGGGATGACTACAGAGCCCAGCACTCAGAGGTACAGAGCCCAGCACTCAGGCAGGGATACTGGGGCCATGGTTCCGAAGGAGTCACTGCTATGGTCACCGCCTCCCTACTTATGGGCTGAGCTGGTGAGCCCAGGCCATACACACACATTCCAGATGATGCCCAGTCTCCATCACTATGTTCCCGCCTCTGTTGGAATCACACCATTTCTTCCTGGAAGCTCACTGATGGTTCTTTCGAAATCTTCATATGTCCTGCCTTGCCTTGGGCACCAGGCATTATTTGCTCAGCCACTAGTCCACTGCCCTCTACCTCAGCCCCGTCATGGTGGTTTATTTCCAGGAAATAGCAGGTGTAAGTCCTCAGGTGACTCGCTGAGCTGGTCAGGAACAGGGGATGCTGTACTGACATTAGACCATTTATTTCTCTTCAAGCCTCTTTGAGGGGGCATTCTGTTTAGAGCCAGACTCTTTTTTAAAAAAAATATATTTTTATTGAACTCAGAGAGGAAAGAAGGAGAGAGAAACATTAATGATGAGAGAGAAGCATTGATCAGCTGCCTTCTGCACGTCCCCTACTGGGCATTGAGCCCATAACCCAGGCATGTGCCCTTGACTGGAATAGAACCCAGACCCTTCAGTCTGTAGCCCAACACTCTATCCACTGAGCCAAACCAGCTAGGGCTAGAGCCAGCCTTTTAAAACAGCATTATAGTTAATTTTTCTTTGTCACTTTGATCTTTTTCTCTAACAAATATTTCCATTATTCCAAATGCCATTTGCCTTGTTTACATCTCCTTTATAAAGTTTTCTTTAAGGGATAAAAAAGGCCACTAAATTCTGTGCAGTCCCAAGTGCCTTTAATAAGGCAGAGATATGGGCGCTATGGGAAGGTCGCTGCATTGTGAGAGGAGGATGCACAATGGCGTGGATTTTGTTTGTGTGCAGGCCCAGGCAGTGCCCAGCAAGGCCTGGCCGGAAAATGGTAAACCGCATCCCTGCAATCCCTCAGAATGACGGGCTCAGACTAAGGATGGTCCAGATGTAACAATGAATATAGCGTTCCAGGCAGCAGAGTCCCAGGAAGACAGAAAAAAGAGGGCGTCTGGAAAAGGACTTAGACGGTGGAAGCACGGAGGAACCTGTCCGCTGGGCTTCTAAATGGAAGCAGAGGGAATGTTTACAATGACCACGTTATAAATGGGAAAGGGAAAGGGGACACAGGAAGGCACGTTTCCTAGGTTTTATTCAAACAGGAGTAGATTGTGTTGTTATAAATATATATAAAATGATAGAGCCATCACTAAGAAACCTTTATTAAGATACACTCAAAAATACTGTAAGTCAAAACGAATGCTACGAAATGGTCAAGTAATTCACAGAGAGGAAGGAAAAAGAAAAGAGACAAATGAAAAACAGAGACGACAAAACAAGAATTAAATGGCTTTTTTATGCACTAAAATCAATAATGACATTAAATGGAAATCATCCCAACACACTAATTAGAAGGCAGAGATTGGCAGAGTGGGTTAAATAACAGTACTCAGCTACATGCTCCCTATAAGAAATTTGCTTCAAATATAATGAGATAGGCCAATGGAAAACAGAAGAATGGAGTTATATCATGAAAACATCAATCAAAGGAAAGTGGGTGTGGATGCTTTAATGTTAGATCAAGTAGACTTCAGAGCAAAGCAAATTACCAGAGACAGAGGAACATCCGGAATGATAAAAGGGCCAGTCCACCAAGAATACACAGTTATCCTAAATGTGCATGCAACAGAGGTACCAAATATATAAAGCAAAACTGATGAACTAAAATGAGAAATAGACAAACTCGCAATGATGGTAACTTTCATGCCCTCTCAAAAATGGCCAGAATAGAAAAAAATCAGCAAAGCTATAGACCTCAACATCGTCCAACATGATCTAATTCAACATGGTCTAATTGAATTTTATAGGAAACTCCACCCAACAATAGCAGAATGTCCATTCTTTTCAAGTGCCCATAGAATATATACCAAGATACACCATCTTCTGGAAAATAAACCTACATAAGTTTAAAGAATTGAAACCATACAGAGTATGTTCTCTGACCACAAAGAAATCAAACTATATGTAAAACAAAACAACAAAAAACAGGAGAATCTCCAAACATTTGGGAACAACACACTTCTAGGTCACAGAGGAAGCCTCAAGAGAATTAAAAATTTTTTTGATCTGAACAAAATGACAATATGACATATCAAAATTTTCCGGACAGTTTCAGTTATACAAAATGAGTAAGATCTGGAGATCTAGTGAATGGGCAGAAATGTGATTATAGTTAACAAAACTGTACTGTTACATGAAAGTTGTTAATAATAAAAAAAATAGAAATGGTAATGATGGGAGGTGATGCAGATATGCTAAGTAGCTTGATGGTGGTGATTATTTCGCAATGTATGCATACATCAAAACATCAAGTTGTGCACATTAATTAAATACAATCTTCATTTGTCAATTGCACCTCAATAAAACTGGAAAAAAATGTGGAACACAGATAAGCAGTGCTCAGAGGGAAATTTATAGCACCAAATGCCTACATTAGAGAAGAAGAAAGTCAAATGAAACAATACAAGCACCATTTCAAGATCCTAGGAAGAGGAGAGCAAACTAAACTCACAGCAAGTAGAAGGAAGAAAATAATAAAGATAAGAGCAGTAATCACTGAGATTAGAAAACAATAGAAAAAACTCAATGAGAAAGAGCTGAATCTTAAAAAGATCAATAAAATGGACAAATCTTTAGCAAGGCAAACAAAGAAAAAAGACACAGAGACACACATTCCCAAATCAGGAATGAAACAGAGATGATCACTACCAACTCTGCAGACATCCAAAGGATAAAAAGGAATACTCTGGACATCTCTACACATATAAATCTGATGTTTGTTGATAACAAATTTGACATTATGTTGATATTAGATTGATAAACTTAGATAAAACTGACCAATTTCTTAAAAAACACAAACCCCCATAACTCACTCAATATAAAAATAGAAAATTTGACTAACTCTATAACTATTAAGGAAATGTAACTTGTAATTTTAAAATTCCCCCCAAAGAAATATTCAGGCACAAATGATTTCACTCAAGGATTCTGTCAACTGTTAAAAAAAATTTAATGCCAGAGAAAAAACAAGATGGCTGCATAGGTAAACACATGAACTTGCTGCCTTGCACAGCCACTTCAAAACTACAACAAAAAGAAAAAATGGATACCACTCAGAACCACAGGAAGGCTAGATGAGTGGAAATTCTACAACTAGAAGGAAAGAGAAAAGCACACTGAGACTTAGAGGAGGTACGGAAGTAAAGTACAGAGGTACAGAGGTGTGCGTGTGGAAAGGGCTGGCAACTGAGAATGTGGTTGTCTTCTTTAAAAAATATATATTTTATTGATTTTTTACAGAGAGAAAGGGAAATAGACAGAGTTAGAAATATCGATGAGAGAGAAACATCGATCAGCTGCCTCCTGCACACCCTACACTGGGGATGTGCCCACAACCAAGGTACATGCCCTTGATTGGAATCGAATCTGGGACCCTTCAGTCCGCAGGCTGGTGCTCTATCCACTGAGCCAAACCAGTTAGGACCACCGTTGTCTTTTTTAATCTGGAGGGAGTCACAAGCTCCTGGTGGCTCTGAACTCCAGTTCCGGGCAAGTTTCTGGGGATCCAGACTCATATGGGGAGAAAATGGACTATCTGGCACTGGGAGGAACTCCAGATCAGCTTTCTCTCAGCAGGACACTGAGACCTGGGGCCTCTTAGGGCAGGACTGAGGATCAGCCATAGCTGTTTGCTGCACCCTGTTGATTCCCAGAGACCCCACACCACCCAAGCTGTGCACAGAGGCTTTTGCATATAAAAGGCTGGGTAGCCTCAGGCAGAGGCTAAATTAGCACCTCCTTAGAAATCCAAGAGCCAGTGTACCCAGTGGTCAGAGTGGGACCATCCAGATTACAACTCCTCATATCCATAAGGGACACACTCAGAGGGCAGACTCAGTGAGCACCAAAGCCCCACTGAAGCAACTCTTGCCCCATAAGGGTGTCTCCAGCACAGAAGTTCTCCCACTGTAGACACAGCTGACTCTCAGAGCCAAGTGGCCTGGAAGTCAATTCCTCCCAGTGATACCAACAA
>PVJC01018648.1:0-31072 GCA_004026665.1 Murina feae | reverse complement strand
CTCTATGCTGATCTCTCAGACTCTTGCCCTCCCCTGCATGTTGTTCTCTTTTTTGAGCGTGGCCAGGGCTGGGTGCGGCCTGCCTCCCAAGCTTGCCTACTGCCCATCTTCCTCCATCCACCAGAAAGCAGGGAAAACCCCGCCTCGTGGTCAGGCCAGCCTTTTCCTGCTCCCTGATCCCCGGAAGGGACCTGGGAAGCCACCAAGCAGGCCGCCAACTCTTTCCCACTCACCCGTCCTCTGCTGCCTTCCTTTCCCACTTCCCGGTGCCGCCAAGGGGTCTGGGGAGCTGCCAAGCAGGACCCCGGCCCCTGCAGCCTTGCTTTCCCGCTCCCCGGTGCCCCGCAAAGGGCCTGGGCAGCCACCAAGCAGGCCGAGACACCCCCCCTCACCGCCTCTTACCCACTTCTCGGTGCCCTCCAACCCTGCCGCCTCTTTCTCACTCACGGGTCCTGGATCCTGCGCTGTGCCACCCTGCAGCCGCTCTGTGCACTCGGGAGGTCCCTCAGCCCGGCCTGTGCCCTCTCGCAGTCTGGGACCCCTCGGGGGATGTCCACCTGCTGGCGTGCCTGACCAGCCTGGGTGAGGGGCTTTAAGGCTGCCCACAGCTCCCATTGACCAACGTCCCAGCAAGGCCGGCTGGACGCAGGTTCTGGAGTTTTTTCTCCTATAATTGATACTGTTCCTTGAAGGCCTGGGGTTATCTTCTATAATTGATACACTGTTCCTTTAAGGCGGCCTTCTAAGTAACGAAGCCTCCTTTGCTTCACCTCGCAGGGTCTATAATGAAACAATTGTTACTTTTACTGGTGAGGCTGGAGCTGCTCTTTCCTTCAGCTCTGGAGGATTCTATGATTGTTACATTGTTTCAAAGGTGTGTTTCGCTAGAGGAAGTTTAATCGGAGCTGAGCCGAGCGGGCGCAGCTTCACTTTCACTCCTGCCGCAACGGAAAGGGCTGTTTACTCAGGTCCGTGAGTGGCGGCCGCCATGTTGGCTGGGCTAATTTGCATACAGCCGCTCTGATTGGCTGGTGGGCGTGGCTTACCCTGTCTCAGAGAAACGGTTAATTTTAATATTTCGCTTTTATAGAGTAGATGGGTTCACTCTTGGTGTTATACATACAATGAATTTGGACAAATGTTCAATAATATGTCTCCATCATTTTGGAGATTAGAATTTTTTAAGGCTATAAATCATGCTAGTCTTTTTACTGTTACTAACTTTTTTTCCTGCTGTGCATAAGGGCAAGAAGGAAGATAGAATTACAGAACAATTAGTTCGCAGTTTATTAAAGGCTTCCCTTATAGGTGTAAGAAGACAAATTTGGAGGAGTTTGAGAAGTTAATTATGGCATGAAATGATCTATTTTATATTTATGTTAATAGATTCTCAGGCCCATAGACAATAGGAGTTTGGATTAATTATAGATCTTGTCTATTCCAACATAATTCTATTTGCACATCAGGGGTTAGTTTACCACTTGAGTTCTTTCAGTTCAAGACCAGGCTGTCATTTACCAACTGTCAGGAGACAGTGTGCCAGTAAGATAAGTTTTCACTTCTCCTCCTGGTTGGCTTCATTGCTGGGTCAGCAAAGGAGGAAGTAGAAAGACCTTACACAGGTAATCAGAGGACAGAAGAGATAACATCTGTGAAAAGGCATTACGCTTAGCACACAGATGGGGTGCGTGTGTATATGTTTAGAGATTATTTCTCTCTGCACTACTTTTTTGTTACATTTGAGAGAGGTGGTTTATCCAATGCTTTGTTTTATCCATTTCTAACAGTATCTCCCAAATCCATTAATGGTGCTTCTCTTCCTAAACTACACATTACAACCACAGGGGAGATTTTACAATATGAAACCTGAGCCCTAATCAAGATAAATAATATCTCTGGGGTGGGAGTCAGGGTATTGGGATGTTCTTTGAAAAGCTCCCTGAGTGATTCTAATATGTGGTTAATATGGAGTCATGCTGTTACTATATGGAAAGAAGTCTAAGCTGACTTTTCCTATGTAAAATAACAAAATACTTCTCTGATGTATTCTTGGCCTCTAGGTGATCCATTTTATTTTAGTAATTGCAATAAACTACAAGTTCTTCCCTATTGTTCTGCTCTAACAAAGCCTTTAGGGTTTTAGAAGACTCTAAACGGAGGAAATGAATGGAGACTAGCAGGAAAAAGAAAGCTTATTAACTTTCATTTCAGAGTTGAAAGAATAAGGAAAGTATAAAGATTTCCATGGGCCTAATTAAGAATGAATCACACAAGGAGCTATAATTGACTTTGTTTCATTTAAACTTTATTTATGAATGAGGGAAACAACATGAAAACATATTCAGTTACTTAAACCTATTTCATGTTTCTATTCGTAAGTTATGTTGTGATTATTACTATATGTAAAGATTGAACCAGTTACTATATGAAGCGTAAGAATATACTAAAAAAAGATGAAGATGATTGCCGGGTACAGAGAGGAACCCCCAAGAAAATTGGATAGTTTGATACTGGAATGGACTTTATCAATATTCTTTCATTTGTTCATGCTTACATGCAAGTAGGCATGTATCCATGTATTTGTCCAGTATAGATTTGTTAATATCTCAGTTTACAGTGCTTGATGTGAGTAAATAAGACTGGTCACTACACTTGCCTTCAGTGTCATGGTCAAATAATGAGCACAGGTATGTAAACAAATTATCACAGAATGAGCTAATTGCAATGGCAGAATTATGTCTCAAATATGCAAGTAGCACAGGAGAGAAGTGGTTAACTGGGGGAGTATGAAGAGGAGAAAACAGGCTTACGCCAAGTTTTGAAAGTGAATATGAATTTCTAAGCATTTCAGAGACTTGGAGAGGAAAGATCTTTCCAGGAAAAGAGAACAGCTCATGAAAAGACACAGAGCATGATGTATTTTGGGATGTATATTTAGTTTATTATTGGAGAATCAATAGTTGTTGGAGTTGTGGGAGGTGACTAGTTAGGTAAATAAATCACATAAGACTCAACATTCCATTTTGAAGAATTTAGACTTTATGCAAAATAAGGAGCCAATAACAATATCACCACCAGGTGGGAGACATGATCAGACTTATACTAGACTAGTGGCCCGGTGCATGAATTCGTGCACTGGTGGGGTCCTTCGGCCTGGCCAGTGGCCAGTCCTGATGGTGGTCGGCCAGCCAGGGGAGGAACTGTGGGATGTTTGCTAGCTGGGGGGAGGGATCATGGGGGTTTGGTTGTGGGAGCGCACTGACCACCAGAGAGCAGCTCCTGCTTTGAGTGTCTGCCCCCTAGTGGTCAGTGTTCGTCATAGTGACCTGTCGACTGGTTGTTCAGTCAATGGGTTGTAATGGTCACTTAGGCTTTTATATATATATAGACTAGAGGCCCAGTTCATGAAAATTCATGCACTTGGGGGAAAGGGGGTCCCTCAGCCCGGCCTGTACTCTCTCACAATGTGGGACCCCTCGGGTAAGGTCCCTAGGCCTGAGATTAGGGCCTATCAGGGCTTTCCTTCCCCCAGCTGTAGGCAGCTGGCCCCACCCCAGCCATTGCCACTGCTTACCTTCTGTGCAGCACTGGACCCCCTTCCCTGCCACCGGTGGCACCCCTCTACAGGCAACAGGTGTGGGATGCGATGGCTTGGCTGGCCTGTCCCTCCCTCTGCTGGGTGATTGCTAGCTGGCCACACACCTGCCACAGAGTCACTGCTAGTGATCTGTGCCACCCTCTTACTTTCCTGGGGGCAGGGCCAGCCCTGCGATGCCTACCTGATTGCCCCTAACTGCTGGTCTGCCAGCCAGATCACCCCTAACTAATTGCTGGGGGGTGGAGCCAGCCCTGTGAGGGGTCATCTGCCTATCTCATTGCCCCTAACCATTTGCCTGCTTACCTAATCACCCCTAACCACTGGTCTGCCTGCCTAATAACCCCTAACCACTCTGCCTTTCTGCCTGATAACCCCTAACTGCTTGCTGGGGGGCAAGGACAGCCCTGTGAGGGGTCATCTGCCTACCTGATTGCCCCTAACCACTTGCCTGCCCTCCTGATCTTTTTGAGAAGGGAGTGAGGATACAGGTGGTGGCAGAGTTGAGAAGCTGTTGCAATAGTCTGATCAGAAGATAATGAGGCCGTAACTAATGAAAATTTCACATGCTCATAGAGACATTTTTAAAGACTCACAAGATTTGGGTGTAGGAGATGAAAGGAAGAAGCTTATGGTGAGTCTTTGATTTCTGATTGTGGATCCTTGGATATATGATGTTGATTAAACAATATATAGTAAAACAATAAAAAGGAAAAAAACAAGTTTTAGCAGTAGGGGATAAGATGTTGAGTATAATATTGTATGTGTTGAGTTTGAAGTGCTCACAGGATATCAAGGAGATGATATTAAGTGTAGTTTGAAGACTTCAGTGTTATTGTGTTATTAACTCCACAGAGATTGTTATTCAAGGTAATCTCATGAGTTCTATTCACAGGGTTATTTCTAGAATTGATCCAGAAGTCCTCAGGAACTCTCATTCTGTTTCTGAACGATGAAAGAAACATGTGAACTTCATTCCTCAACATGATGATTTTTATCAAGAGGTTATTAGTTAGATCTTAACACACAAATCAAAGTTCGCAACATTTGTAGACCTATTTCAAGTGCCTTAGGTGTTGTGGGTCTTGAAGATCCATATCAAGACCACTCGCCCTGCCTATGTGAGGTAAATCCTTATTCTCTAGTCATAGCTTCCCCTCATTTTTCCTTTTTTTACATTTTAAGTATTAAAAATTTTCTAGGGACATGGTTTTCTGAATTAAATTTCAAGGACCCAGTTGGATTTATCTCCAAAGGGCTAATAGAGAATAGAATAGTACCTTTTCTGTTTCCATTTTTTTTTATTGCATGAAGTATTACAAAGATGAGTACATATATCTTTCCCCCCCCCTGCCCTTCCCCCCACCTCCTTTACCCTCCAGTGTTTTATGTTCATTGGTTATGCTTAAATGCATGCATTAAAGTCCTTTTATATTAGCTTCTGCCCAAGCCTGCAACCTATAGCATTAGGCAAATGTTTCTAGGGAATCAAAGTTGATCTTGATTAAAAAAAAGAAGGTAAATAAACCCTGCATTGTTGACCCACATGCACACACATTCACAAATGACACTCACATATATAATTTCTTGAATCTCTAGGCTGTCAGGGAATTCTAGCAAGAAAAACAGCTGAGTGACTTCTGGCCATTGCATTCAAATCACTTAATTCCAATCTCTCTAATTTCCATGATAGGGTGTGAATTAGATTTCTCTATTTATTTGATTTTGAAATCAAAGCCACTTATGACCAATAATCCAGAAATATTGAGACCCAAATTCCTTCCATGTCCATCGCCACCTCTGCCTTCCACTTCATAGACCATCGGAAACTGGGGCTGCCGTCCCATTTGGCATGCAGTAACTATGTGGGTGCCAAGAGGCCATTCCTCCAACCCCTTTGCTATTTCCCAGTTGTCCCTAGGTTCCCTTTATATTGCCTTTGTAATAGCACAATTTTTTATTTTGATTACAATCTATCTGCCTGTTCCTCTCAACCACACTCTGCTAACAGACTGGGTTTGTCCAATTTGTGATGCTATCTCAGAAACCTGTCTTTTATCAGACTATAAAAAAGCATTTCTGTTTTCTAGAAAACAATTAAGATTATCAGGATTTCTCCTATAGCATCAAGTTTTATCTGTAATAGCCAGTAATGCTACATGCTACTTTGTAATTTTATAAAATGTGATCTTCAGATTGTTAGCATCAGTGCCCCCTAGCCCCCATTCCAAGACCACTGAAGCGGAATAGGCATTTTAATAAGGTCCTTAGATTATTTGTGTGCATATTAAAATGTGAGAAGCACTGCTATGGTACTCAGGCACAGCCTTTGACAATGGCTTTAATCACCTTTTCTGCCCTGTTCGCCTTTCTTACTGCTCTGAGCAAGTTCTTCCTTCCCATATCCACCTTTAAGTAATTGGAGGATGTTAGAAGGTGATGTGATGGTTTAACAGTCAGAACTTGAGTGCCTTTGCTCAAACTAAGAAGCCTCATCCCTATTTTCATGCATTTTTTCTTCATTGTTTTAACATATAGTCTTTATCTTTGATATGTGAGCAAACACCTCTTTTCCAACAATACACAAAGTGGTCAGAAAGTTAACGACACAGCTGTCTGCGTCTCTACTTTCCTAAATGTTTGCTGGAGCATTTAATACTTGTCATCAAGTATTATTCACCCTGAGATTATGGATGGTCTCAAATATTAGGTATAAAAGGTTTTCCTTCAATATCTGCTGTTTTCTGTCTTTTGAGTTTGTCACTCTTGCAAATTTCAGTAGCATGTGTAGATGCTCTGTACTTTTTCACATTTTCTTGGCTCAACTGTCTCCTAAAGCCTCTGGTATAATATTCCACCCAGAATGACCAAGAATGACCAGCTCCTTGCTAGCCAAAGTGTTTTTGTCCTCTGAGATCAATGGAATCTGGAGTCTTTAGTATCTCTCATCACTTTTGGTCTTGGGCAAAGACATCACATGAAAAGGCAAAGATATGTCTTTCAAATAGGTGACAAAGGAACTGGATGATGCCACCCGAAAACGGTGAGGAAGAACTTAGCCCAGTGGAAGGAGATGAGAGGAACCTGGACAGGTAAATTAGCTTTCCCCCTTTGATGGAACTCTCTGACCCACAATATCTTCATTCATCCTTTCTATAGATTTCTCTAGAAATCTGATAAACTTCCCATGAAGCACTCACACATCACATTGTTTCATGTCCTTCTTCTCTGCTTTGTTTTCTTGGAATTTTACCCTCAAATAAATTACTAGTAGTTAATCCCTGCCTCAGAGTCTGTTTTCTGGAAAACCAAAGTGGTTCTAGAAAGCAAACTCTTAGGACAACATTTGGAGGTGAATTGCTCACCTGTGTAAGAGAAATAATGACCCGTTTGCTGGTGCTGGTGGTGTGGCATGCGGTCATTTCACAGTTACATCAAGCCTTAACTTGTGCTTAACTGGGAAGAAGTGCAGTTAGAGAGGAAGCACTTAGACATCGAGTACCTGAAGCACTTGATTATTATGGGACAATGATACTTTTAAGGATAATAATGTAGGGTAATTGCTATTAATGACACAGGAGACTTTGGAAGGAAAATGATAGGTATAGGGCAGTTAATTGCAAACTTAAATGTCATGTTACAAAGGTAGAGGGCTTGTATGGCATTTGCAAAGAAGATTTTATTTCCTGCGGCCACAGGGTAGGCTTGCTGAACATGAGGCCTAGGATCTCAACATATATTGAAAAGGAGATTAAAATCCCAGCCTCAATAGATCTTCTGTCAAAGACAGGATTCGAATGGAAAAGGGGTGGAATTCTGAAACATGCAAGGTGACATTCAGTGAGTGAATGTGAGTATTCTGAACCCTGGCTCAATCTCTTAGAATCTCCTGGCTGGCAGAAGTCCTGTCCTCAATGCTAGAGGACAACCCTGTAATGACTTTTCTTACACACGTGCCTTCCCAGATGATGTCTGTTTCCCACAAGACACATTACCACCAGCATTCATTCCTCCTAGGCCTACAACAAAAATCAAGTCTTAGAACACCCTGAGAAGATCAGTATAAGTTCTTTACAAGCAAGAAATAGTCTATACTAGAAAGGAAATGCAGTACTCATTTAATATGTATGACAGGATCAAGGGTGACATATATCATATATAAAAGTTGGTTTTGATGGTGTGTTAGCCTGGGCAAGGGTTGACTACAAGGCTCAATGGGGAAGAATCTATTTTCGTAAGGGTAGAAGGGATTCAATATTTTTGCAATACTGACTGGAACTAGAAAATCTGGGCTGATGCAGGGTGCTAACCAGGATTTGAACATTGTGTTAAGGTAGCACATTCTGGGAATTGTTCTAACATTTGATAGTATGGTCACCAGTAAGAAGAAGAGTACATTCTGGTTTTGAGGGTCAATCTATAAAGACTGCTCTAGACCAGTGATTTTCAACCAGCATGCTGCAAGAATTTTTAAAACATGCAATACCTGACTATTTAGTCAGAGGCACTGACCTCTTTTACTTTAGATTGTAAAATAAAAAATAAAACAGCCAACACAACAGTAGCCATCTAGTGTGAATGAATCAAAATTATACCTATTTTTTGTCAGATTGGCAAAAATGGTATTTTTTTGATGAGCCGCAGAATTCTAGTAATTAGTTTACAGTTGCCATGAGATGAAAAAGGTTGAAAATTGCTGCTCTAGACAAAGATCTAGTCTAGAAGAACTATTTAATAAACTGATCTTGATATACTTCTCAAAAAGTTAGATTTCTAAAAATACCACATTATTAGAAAGCAATGTGCAGAATAACTTCTATGTCTCAGTAATTTTCAGTGAAAGCTCATTTGATTGGATATGTAGACATCACAGAGTTTCATGTAAGTACTACTCTATTAATTAGGGTATTTGCAGTCTCTTTCTGGTCACAATATAATAAGCAGCTTTCCTAGCACTAAGAAGCTTGGGCAAGTATATTTGTATACTTCCTCCCCCCTCCCTTTTTTTTTTTTGCTATTATGCCCAAGGAAATAACACAGGTAATATAAGATCGCTAAGATTACCCTTGGTGAGACTGCCTGTGCCACAGAACAAAAGTTAGAACACTCTGTGTGTGCTTGCCTACTCGCTATTAGGTATTTATTACTGAGGAACCTAATAGGGTTCTAAATATAATAGTCAAGATCTTGCCTATCCAAATTAACATAAAATCCAGTGTTTTCTCTGCCCATCTCACCACTGCCCTTAGCTAAGAAGTCTCTCAAGGTAGTAATTAATTGATTTTCTGTTTGCTTTGGTTAATATCTGGACATGAACTCAAACATTTCCCCCAAATTCTGCATAAGTCCATGACTATAATTCCACAAATATTGGTGGTGCAAACATTTAGCATTATTTAACATGTAGTCTATCTGAATAAATTAAAAACTTTTTTTTTCTTGCAAAGGAGCATTTAGTTCTTGATCCTATTTATTTCACCAGGTTCTTGGACTTCTTAGGCAAATTTAGCTCATCACCTCCAATTTCTTTAAGCTCTCTATATTAATATTCTTATGTAAAATGACAACAAAAATATCTACCCTTATTAGCTATATAATAGTTACTATAAATTAACTGTTCTCCATATGACAGTTAAAGTACTAGAATTTTTTTTTATATAGCAAACTGTCCTTCCAGACAAACATTACTATTCCATTTTACAGAAAGGACACTGGGACTCAGTCTGGTTAAATACTTGTCAGTATCACATAGCCACTAAGTATCGAAGGTGAGACCAACACACACACCTTTCTAGCTTTCTAGCTTGAGTGGTTCCTATTCATTACACCACCCTGCACTTGTTGAAAACATCAACTTAAAGATTCTAATTAGAAATGTGTTGTGTGGAGGAAATGTCACCCTACACTTATATCACTTAAGGACCGGAGTTATCTGATGGGATTACACTCTAACACACTAAACTTGGTGGTCCACAGCTAATAGGATTTTTTTTCCCCATCTAAAGTAATAGCAGACAAGATGGCACAATTATTGAGTAGTCCAAACATGGGAAATACTGCTTTGTTTTCCTTTACTCTGCAGCGTGTAAGGGAAGGATTCCTAACTCAGACTTCTTTTATGAGATCAAGGCAGCATTTGAGACTGACTTGGGAGTCAAAGTGCTAGCACCTATCTGTTAAATAATGGAAAGAAAGAAACCCACACCCAAGTCTAGGAGGACAAATTCAGTGTTTCGTATTTCTGATCCTGAGAGAATCTCGCTGAAAAAAAGTTAGAGCTACTGAACAATCTCAATTTACATGTCATAGGATTTAATTCAAATGAGATTGTGTCAGATCCAGTATAGAAGCAAGAATGACTCAATTACGTAGAACTGTTTGATTTTTGGCTTTTGACATCTGGTGCCTGATCTTTATATACTCAGTAGAATGTTATGAAACATCACAAGGCAACCTTATACTAGCCACACCGTACGTGATGTCAGTGGGGAAAGGACAGAGAACTCATTAAAAAAAGATGCACGTTCACACCCAGCTATTATCTATTACTACTGCTATTATCTATTACTACTGCTATTATCTATTAATCACTACTGCTATTATCTATTACTACTGCTATTATCTATTACTACTGCTATTATCTATTACTACTGCTAGTATCTATTACTACTGCTATTATCTATTACTACTGCTATTATCTATTACTACTGCTATTATCTATTACTACTGCTAGGCACAACAGACTTGGTATCTTTAGCAGTGCTCTGGGTGCACTTTCATAAAGACTTTGCTACACTATTAGGAAAAATATGATTAGAGAAAACCTGATGTGATTTTAATGAAATTGTCAGCAAGGGGCTTATTTTTAGTTGCTGCTTCTAGAAACATATTGTTGTCTTGTTTTCTCAGTCATAATATTGCCTATTGATCCATAAATATTTACTGAGCAGCTTATCACATTGCTCTGGGTGAAAAATGAAGATTAAAAAAAAAAATAGGAGAACTCGTACCTGCATTCAGTGTTATTTTTTTAAATTATAAGGTTTATGAAAAAAGAGTATCATAAAAGCCAAGTATGTTCTAAGGCAGAGTTTCTCAAACACTCATAACACTATTTTAAAAAATACTTTTTTAAGGACCCAAATCACTTTTTTTAAAAAATGTAGTTTATATCTATCAATATCGAACATATTAGAAATTAAATTTTCTAGGCATTTAAAATATTTATTTGTTTAAAATAGCAATAACAAACATATTACATGTTAACATAAATAATACATTTTCATTAAACAATGTTTCAAATAACAGAAATATTAATAGGAAGAGTGACCTTATTTTACATTTTTGCCAATCTCATTAATGTCTGATTTAGAAAAGACAGCTGGATTCTCATATCTGCTCCTATTAGACTATCACATGTCATGTAGCCTCTGCACTATTTCACTGTGCACTCATGAGAAAATGAGTGCAAGGTGGAAAATAATATCTTAGTATTATTATAAAATAGTTTTGATCTCATGGATTCTGTGAAAAAGTTTAAGGGATCCTAGAAGTTCCTGGACGTCACTTTGAGAATGCCTGTTCTAATAGCAGAATTGGTAATTTAATATTATCTATCACTATAAAATTGAAAAACAGATGCATTGAGGTGAGATGTTATTTATGCTAAATTCTATTCTTCTTATTGAGGCCTGATCTTAAAAATTAATGTATTAAATAACTGACCCATTGTTAGCAAAATAAATACAATGTGAGGGATTATTTTGATTTAAGTAAATGTCATGTTGCTGTATATCAGAAGGGTCATGCGAGCACATTGATGCATTTTTGTTATCTATTTAAAATTTCAGGCTCTATCAGCAAAAGGCAATCATTTGCATTCTAATTTTTATGTGTTCCTATATGATTCTGTTTCAACTTTACAAAGTAGCAACGCTGGTGAAGAAACTAACTAGCCGTTCTCATTAAACAGCTTGTTTATGACACCATTTTATTATACATTTTTTTAAATTTTACATTGTGTACTTGAACAAGTTATCTTTTTGGTTAGTTAACACTAACCCTTTGGAGTCAACACCAGTTTAGAAGGGAATGAAACCAGCAGACAGAATAGCTTATGTTGACCAAATATCAACCAAGTAGTCTGAGTTATCCAAAAGAAGAAAAATATTAAGAAGAGGTAATATTATAAAGTAATTTTAATCATGATTACTTTTATGGATTATAGAAGAATCAAAAGCCCTTCTACAGAGGCATAATGGATCGCTTCTTCTTCTTCTTTTTTTTTTTTTTTTAACCTGAAATCTAATGATGAAAGATTCTGTGTCTTCTGCCTCCCAATTTCCCCCAAGGTTGTTGCTCACAATTTTCAGACTTTAAAATTGTAAAAGGAAAGATATGCCTAGATGGCATTTAGAGTAGCAAGAACTGATGATATGCAAAGAATGCAAAGGCTCAGAAGAATATAAATGCTCTTTTTTTCTCTCCATATTTCATTTCTCTCCTTTCCAGCCTGATAAAACCCTCGCATTTTGGGAAGGTACATATTTAGTTCTTAAAAACAGGTTTTTCAGTGGCTGGATGAAAGGCTGCCTATTTCATGGATGGTCCTTCCGCACAAAGAACTGTGTGTTCCTATTAGTAACACAATAGTCCAGCAGGTAATAGAAAACTTATGAATAGAAGGAAGGAAAATTGTAGTGGAACCAGAAGATAATCTGTATTTCATGTCAAGTACAAAGGCATCCCTGTTCAACCCTGGAGTTTAGACCCGAGTCACATCTGGCGGTGCATCTGCCGCTTCATCGGTACATGGGACAGACACCCTTTTCTATCCGGTGTTTGAAATGTTTATGTTAGAAGTATGTGAGAAACAAGTGGCTTTAAGTTGTCCGGAGAGATGTATCATTTTCTTATTTTTAAAGTTAAATCTGGGCAACACGAGAAATCCAGTGATTGTGCGGTAATTGCGCAGCCAGGAATAGGCAGTGCTGAGGGCGATGGCTATTGTTGAGGCTTCCTGGTCCAGCTTCAAGAAACCGGAACTTCATTTTCCAAACGCAGACAATTCAAAGCCACAGTCACAGGACGAAGTGTGGGAACTGCTGTGATGATGGTGTTTTCGCACTCTTGAAAGAAGAAAGATGAAAGTTTCATAGTTCACATTTAAGATGAAAAACGTTATCTGTTGACACAGAAAGTTGTACATGACTTTAAACCTTTGATAGTGATCACCATATTAACATTTCACCTATATAATTCGAAAAAATCCAATTCAGCTAGTTGTTTAACACCCTAAATATGTTAGGAAAATGGCAAGATGTTTCAAATAAAGTAAAACGGAGACAAATGATTATATTTTAATCATTAATTGAAAGCACTGGTTCTCAAAGCATTGCCGAGGTGAAGCTTCAGCTCTGCCTGCATTTCCATTATCGCTAAACTTTGTAGCTTCACTTGCCTCAAATACCTTAGAATTGGCTTTGATATTTGGTTTTTCTCTCTAATGACCTGTATGTCTTTTTTTTCTTCATTTTTATACGTTTTAATTTTTTAGCTTCTGTACCAGTATGAATGATTGGGTGTTTGTATGTGTGTATATATGTATGAATATAGATAGATAGATGATAGATAGATAGATAGATAGATAGATAGATAGATAGATAGATGATAGATAGAGGTACATTTTGTAAAAATAGGCTATATATATATATATATATATATATATATATATATATATATATATCACATAAACCTAGTTCAATTTGCGCGGGTATATTTTCCCTCCCCTATGATTTTTGTGCTTGTTTGCAATAAGAGCCATGACTGCTAATCCAGGGTGACCTTTTTCTCTTTCTCTTTATGTGGGAGCCACAGCCGCCTCTAACACACAATGGCTGGGTCAGGCCCTTAGAGTGTGAGTGCATTGGCTAATGGGAGCGCAATCTAATCAATTTGCTACCGATAGAGTGAAAAGGGAACAGAGTGACGGCTTTTGAAATTTTCTCCTTCGTGAGTCTGAGTCACCTGCAGCTGTGGGGTTCTGGCCTATTTGTTCTAAGTTTTGGAGGAGAAACAGAAACTCCGACTTTGGTACCATGCTTATTTTTTCCTGTCCATTTGAGAGAGTTCTGTAGAGCGCAGATAAACCTCAGCGTGGCGTTTTCATCTCTAAGCCCAACAGCTCAGACATCCTGATGCTTTAAATTAGCTGGCAGGCAAAGGAACCCACCTAAGATGGACAACTGCACAAGATAATATGTAACATCCAGAAACCAACCAACAAACAAAAAAATCTGTGTTCTCACAAGTCTCTTCTGATCATCCCTGCAGTTGGGAAAACAGTTCACTGGAAATGCATGATCTCTCTCTCTTGTTTTCAATGTGAAATGAAATGTGCACCTTGAGGTCATTTGTAGAATTACCACTCTCTTACCTTCGTTTCCCCTCCCCTTTGTGTAGCTCCAGCAGCCTAGACTGTGATTTAAAGATGCTAAAGCAATGAAATCCAGTGAGCTCACAAGGAAGCCACGCCCCCTTGCTGTGTCCGCAGTTTACCCTGCAGTGCTCTGGCCAGGATTTCATTTCTCCTGCCTTCAGAAAGTGCACTGTTTTCCTTTAAGGGAAAGATTTTGCAGCTATATTTTCCCACTGTTTAGGCATTAAAAGAAAATCTCGATTTTAGTTTTTTAAATAATAAAAAGATACTAAGATTTAAAAAGTATTTACATATTATCAAATACTATGTTTAAATGTTTTTACCATCTTTTTATAAATGTAATCATTTTCTTATTTACCATGACTTATCAGCAAATTTATTTAAAGGTCACGTCATGTTTAAGGATTTCCTGTATATTACTGTGTAGACTGAACTTAAACATGTGTTAGTGCATGAAAACTCAAAAAACGATTGAATCAGCTCATATTTGAAATTCTTGCATGCTGTGCTCATTAAATTGGTTTATTTAAATAATTTTCTTTCATTTCCTTTTAAAATAATAGATTTTTATTATTTTATTCTATGTATTTATTTTTATTTTTGATACTGTTACGGAGGTAGCCCATTTCCTCCTCTTTTGCCTCCTTCCTCCCAGATCTCCCCTCCCACCCCTCTTCAGTTCTTGCCACACTGTTGTCTGTGTCCATGGGCTATGCATCTACACATGTATGTTCTTTGGCTCATATCTTCCAGTCCCCCCGAACCCTCTCTGATATCTGTCAGTCTATTCCATGTGTCCATGCCTCTTTGGTCCTATTTTGTTCATCAGTTTATTTTGTTCATGAGATTCCATAAGGAGTCCAGTTGGGAGACTATTGCAATCCCATGGAAAGAAAGAATGTCAGTTGAACACAAGTGGTAGATGTGAAAACGATAATAAGTGGCCAGATATTGAAGATAGGGCTGCCAGGATTATTGAGAGATTGAAAATGGGAATAGAAAGAAAATAAAGATGACTCCAATTTTTATTTTTTGCTTTTAGCACCGGGAAGTATGCACTGCCAATTACTAGATGAGAAAGCCAGTGAGGAGTACCTTTAAGAAAAAATATGAGGACTTTGAAATGTTGAGTAGGTGGTAGGAGTTGGGTTTAAGAGAAAAGTCAGGGATAGACAAATACTTTTGGGAGTCATGGGCATTGCATCTGTCAGTATTGCTATTTAACAAAGAACCGCAGAATCTGAGTAGAATTCTGCACTAAGATTTTTAATTTTTCTTGTCTAAATTTGGTGTTGGCTCTCTCTAGGGGTGGGCTTCTCTGGGCATCGGTGCTTGAGCTACGGGTCAAACTGGACTTTGCTCCTCATTAGGGTTGGGTTTTGATCTTCTACAACTGTATTCATTTGGGGCTCAGGTTTAAAGGGCAGCAGCTAACCTCTTCTTATGACGATAGCAGTGGCATACAAGGATAGGGACCACTGTTCAAGCACATGTCTAATATCATCCCATTGGCTAGACCAAATGACAAGGGCAAACCCAAAGTCATGAAGCGCACAGTTTCACTGTACTTCTTATGGGAGAAAGGGCAAACTATACAGGATGTGGATACAGAGATAAGTGAAGAAGGAAGACAATAATTCATCTACCATGGGCATATATATCATAGCTAAAATCATGAACTTAGATGAAATCCAAATAATTGTACCAATTTACTTCATCATCATCTGTATATGCGTTTCTGTTTCCTTTACTCTGGCCAGCTTTGTTTTATTGTTTTAACTGATTTGCCAATGTGAGTAAAGAAAATGAATATTTTCTTGTTTTAACTGCAATAATTATACTGCTGACCCAAGCTTAAAACATAGGAATGCTTGGAGTCAGTGTGGGATTTTGATTTTCTAGTAGAAGTTTCTTGCAATGGCACATTATGCCATGGTCTAGTGACCAGGAAGAAAAGCATCCCAGTAGATTTTGTTCCTTTTACATATTTAACCATCTTTATCTCCTTTGTAATTATTAAAAAGGGATGAAAATGAACTTCAAATAGTGTGGTTTATAAGCCCAATGTAGCATCTTCAGTTTACCCTTCTGTAGTCACTATTAATTTATGAGAAGAGATCACTTGTTGGTGAGAACGAAAGGAAACAATAGCACACACACACACACACACACACACACACACACACACACACACACACACACACACATATATATATATATATATATATATATATATATATATATATATATATATATATATACTAGAAGCCCATCGCAGGAAGATTCCTACAAGAATAGGGCTTCCTGAGCTGGAGTGAGGCAGCAGAGAAGGGAGTGAAGCCCGCTGAGGCAGGCTTCTCTCCCTTCTCTGCTGCCTCACTTCCTCCCGTCTCCACTGCCTCCATCCCTCTCTTCTGGGTCGATTTGCTCTCTCCTATCTCCACTGCCTCACTCCCTCCCTTCTCTTCTGCTTGGCTCCTTTCTGCAGCACTTGGCTTCCTTCTAGGCTGTCTTCAGTCTTCGCTCCACACCTGTGTATACAACTTAACCACCATCTTGGTTGGGTTAATTTGCATATAGTCGCTCTGATTGGCTGATGGGCATGGCTTGCCTGGTGAGCATGGCTTGGCTGGTGGGTGTGGCTTAGGTGTCTCAGAGTGATGGTTAATTTGCATATTACTCTTTTATTAGATTAGATTATTATTACTAAGAAAATCTTTATTGAATTTTTGGCTCACACATGTGGTGTTGAAAATATGATAAATGGTAAAACTACTGCAGAAAAACTTACTACGCTCCTCTGCAGATGGCAGGGGGGCTTCTTATTTCAGTCATTATTGTGGAAAATGACCTGTGTGGCTGTCTGTGGCTAAAGGCTCACATATGCCAGTTCATTCTCAGCAAAGACCATTATGCCTATCCTATAGAATCCTATATAATAAAAGAGAAACATGTAAATTGATCGCCCCTCTGCTATGCTCACCAGCCAATCAAGAGTGAGTATATAAATTAACCAGACAAAGATGGCAGGTTAATTTGTATACACAGGCACTGGGTGGAGAGCAGAGTGGGAAAGCCTGGTGGCTTGGGGGGACATGGCTCCCTTGGTTGCTCCCCCAAGCCATTGGGTGGAGAGCAGAGCAGGAGAGCTGGCAGAGAGTGGAGTGGCTTGGGGAACTTGGCTCCCCAAATCACCAGATGGAGAGCAGAGAGGGAGAGCTGGCGGGTTGTAGGACTTGGCAGAGTGGGAGGCTGTGTGATGGAGACAGAGCAGGAAGGGAAAACCAAGAGTGCGGGGAGCATAATGAATTCTGGGAATAGTAGTTCTGGTGGCAGATGGATCTCCTAGACACTAGAGCAAAGTGAGCTTGGAGCAAGTTACTGTTGTGGTGGGGGATGGAGGGAAGATGAGAGACATAAGTAAAATCAGAGTGTCTAGGAAAAATTAAAGGGAAGATATCCTAAAACTTCCAGGAAACCTCCACCAATGAAGCAAAGAAAAAAAAATGCTTCTATTATTCTGTAAGCAACAAACTAAACTGGGTTGGGGGTCTCAGATAATTCTCTCATATGATTGCAAATACAGACAGAAATTCCCAGATTGAAGAGGGTACGGGTAAGGCTGAGGGACCCCCCCCCACACAGGAATCTTTGTGTACCGGGCCCCTAGTATACATTATATATAATCTGTTTAAGCCTTTTAAAATTCATTAAGTGTGGGCTGCATATATTTTCAGTGAATTGAAACATCCTTAAGATTTCCAAGGTATGGTAAAATTACATATTTCTAGTGATTGGGATATTTATCTTAGAAAAGAAATTCTAATATTAGGATCTCAAACATTGTCCGCAGGCGAACTGACATGCAGGCAAATTGCATGTCACTTTAGCAGTGATTTTGGAAATGAACATGTGGCTGGGGAGCAAGGATAAAGCTCCAAATAGGAGGGAAATGGTTCATTTTCAGCGACTGCACTGGGAAAGTATGTTTCCTCTCGAACGTGATTACAGAGCACAGTGCTGCATACTTTTAGTGTAAAAATAGAAAATCCATTATGAAATAAAAGCACTGTTGATTTCATTGCTAGAGAAAAATATTCCCCTATTCATTCACAGTAGGTTTGTTCTCTCAAAACAAGGCTTTTTGCATTACCTTGAATTAGAGCCAAGAAATATGCGTGCTGAACTCTAAGGAACCAAATCATAGTGAATGGAGTTTTATATACAATAAGCAATAGATTTATGGTTTCATGTGCCCTGTTCTTGTATCGAGCACTCTTGACCAAAATGTACATGCTATCTATGATTATTTGTTGTCTTTTTATATTCAGATGCATAGTTTCCCTTTCTCCTGGTAAATGCCAAATATGCTTAATGCTAAAAGTATGTTTTTAAAGATAATTAAGCTGGTGCTGTGTCATTATTTGACTTGGGGAGTTCAACAGGAGGAAGTCAAACAGCTGAATTCAGATCATTTTGGGGAGAAACTTCCTCCAAAGATATTAAAGTACAAAGTCTTGATGGGCATCTGAAACAAAAATAAAACTGAGAGCTGCAGTGAATTTATGCTGTGTTAATCTATATATATAAAAGCCTAGGCGACTGACCATTTGACCATCCGACCAGTAGCTATGATGCACAATGACCCATCAGAGGAAAGATGCTCAATGCAGGAGCTGCCAAGCTATGGTGACTTGGCAGCTGCAGTTCTTGGATGACACACCCGGAATCAGAGAGAGGAAGCCGCATTCTGGGATGCGTCACCCAAGAACCACCCTCATGCAATCTGAGACCCCTTGGGGGATGTTGGAGAGCTGGTTTTGGCCTGATCCCTGCAGGCCAGGCCAAGGGACCCCAATGGTCCGTGAATCCATGCACCAGGCCTCTAATCCTATATAATAAAAGAGTTATATACAAATAGACTGAACGGCAGAATAACAAACAATCAATCAAAGTGTAATATGTTAATGATATGCTAAGGATGCTCAACAGCTCGCTATGATGTGCACTGACCACCAGGGGGCAGATGTTCCAACTGGTAGGTTAGCTTGCTGCTGGGGTCCAGCCTATTGGGACTGAGTGAGATGGGCTGGACGTGCCCTGGAGCCCTCCTGTGGTCCCTCCCCAGCCTGACATGCACTAGTGGAGTCCCTCAGCCTGGCCTGTGCCCTCTTGCAATCTGGGACCCCTTGGGGGATGTCAGAGAGCCAGTTTCAGCCCCATCCCACAGGCCATTCCCCTTGGGAGGGCTCCAGATGCAGGGCTCATGGCTGGTGAATGCTTCTGTGGTGCGAGTCCATGGCAGGCACAGTGGGGCCGGAATGTGGGGGAGCAGCAGGTAGGAACTGCAGGCAGCATTGGACTGTGGGTTTCAGCCCGATCCCTGCAGGCCACCCAGACGGACCTCACCCATGCACAAATTCATGCACCAGGCCTCTAATATAAAATAAAAGAATTCAAACAAGCAAACAAAAAGGCATGTATTTTCTTACATCACTGGGTTTAGGTGTTGCTTAATCAACTAAATATGTCAACTTTAATGTGTTTTTATTATATAGACTACCTAAGATGGCTATACTATCTAAAATGTGAAGCACATATAAGGCAAGTGGTCTTCAAGTTTGTTTCTTTAACTTATAGTTTGGTAGAAGTTTATGTAGATGGTGAGAAAAAGTTATATACGTACACTTTACTAGCACTAGTTCTTATTTTTAGGGCTTATTTATATAAGAAGAAACAGTATAATAGTAATAAATATGTGGCTTTGAATTATATGCTAATCCCAAAAAGTGCTTAAGACAAAGATCAACACTTCCATAAACATTTTAAATATTTTCAAATGTCTTTTTTGAAAATCTTAGTAATAATTTCATCCACAGTTTCCAAATGTACCATTTATATTAGGTATATACAGAATGGATATGTAAAAAATGTACATGTAATGACCTAAATATTTGGGGTTTTTAATGGCCTGGAGAAAATCTGTGTGTGTGTGTGCATGCATTTGCACAAGTCTGCACATGTTGAGAGAAAAACAACTATTTATTGATGAGTTTGTTAGCTATTATATTGAACAGTAAGGATACGTTAGCCAAAACATTAAAATAAAAAGCAGACACTGCTGAACATCACACATACTTTTACACAACTCTCTTTACCAAGTCGTTGTAACTTTGGTTCTGATTTGCATGAAGGTCTGTTTATAGTTAAAATTCTTCCTTTTACATTAATCATAAACTAAAATGTATGATTTTTGTTTAATATATCTCAAAATTCTAAAGCCAAACCATTCACAGTATGTACGTTATCTGATATGGCTTGGAAGAGAGAATGGCAATTTAATGTGATCAGTTGAGGCAATTAATTCATTTTTACCAAATTTCATTGACTTAGATACACTCTTGACTTGAATAAATCCCAGGATTAAGCTTTACTGGTAAAACTGCATAATGCCACTGAATGGTATCTCAAACAGGATTTCATTATCTAAGTGCTAAATGAACTTTTTTTTCTGTGAGGGGATGAGGGTAAAAAGTTCTCACAGCTGCCAGACAAAGAACGACTCTATTTGAAGAGTAGTTGGAAGCACAAATGTTGATTATCTGAATGGAAGAATTTAATTAAGTTTCCTAAAGAACAGAATACTACTGACATCATTGACTGGCTAAACGAAGCAGGGAAATACAGTATTTAACATTACGATATTTTTCACTTAATCGTGCCAGTATTAGATCTTGGCTGGTGTCCTGGAATATGCACAATGGCTTGGCAATGAATTAATTATTTAGCAATTGCAGATGTGGAGCTTTGGGGTGTGAAAGGCTCTTTGCCAAGATGGGTTTGGGAAAAGAACCAAAGCAATCATTGCATTTCCTCATCTATGCGCATATCCTTGTTTATGAATATGGCTAAGATCATGACACCGACATCAGATGATCACATCACAAAACACATTCAATTAACCTCCAAAAGTGGTTATTAACACATCAGACTGGGGACAAAAAAAAAACCTGGGTCATAATCCACACAAATAGCTTAAATTTTGCATAAAACATCTTTAAACAATTATCTATGTTTTGGTAAAGTAGATCACATCTACTCATGAAAAGTATTTAATGAGGATATTTAAAGTCATATTAACCTTCACTACAATTGAAATTTATTGTGGGTAGCCAATGTTAATGGAGCTGTAGGTCACATCATGCTTATTTAACCATAAAATCCTGCCTGAATGGCTAAGGACCTTCCACATTAAGGTCAGCAATGTAAACAACATTGGACTGCTACCAAAGGTCAACAATGTTATTATTATTAATATATATCCCTAACATTAGTTCAGCACTTAGTTATACCTCTATATGAGAAAAAACAAGAACATGGCCATGGTATTAAGAGTCAAATTTCTTCCTTTTTTTTTGTAATAGACCCTGAAAATATTAATTATAGCAAAGAACTATACATTAGTCTTTATCTGTGCAGTTCAGTGTTAATAGAATTAAGTCATACACTATTGTTTGTTCAGTAGCATGTAGTTTACTCTCCACATGTTTGTGAATTTTCCAGTAATTAATTTCCAGTTGTATGCTATTGTGGTCAGAAAAAAATACTTGATATTTTTTTAGTCCTCTGAAATGTATTGAGACTTGTTTTGTGGCCTAACATATGATCTATTCTAGAAAATAATAAATTTTCTATTTATTGAAGAAAGCATGCATCACGTAAGTAGAGTGTGCCCAAAATATGTGCACCTTTTATATCCACACCCAACCACCCATTCCCAATCCCCTCCTCATCCAATGCATGTAGCCATTTACCTAATATTATAAATTCAGTGAGAGCTTTGTTTGGAAATGCTATGAAATTCTCGTATTTTGACCTGCTGGTTCTGCCTTTAAATGGAACCAAGCATATTAGAAAAAAACATCTATTTCAGAGTCAACATATCTAAAGGGCAATGTATTTATTTTATCTCAGGTTAAACAACATGGAATCTCTTTATCAATTAGCTTATAATATAAACTTGCTACAACACTAACATAAAGACATGTAAAAACAAGGTAAACATTGCACTTTAATATAGGTGTATGGGCTACATATTCCACAATAATGCAACGCTGGCAGGAACGAAGAGATGAATTCTTTGCAAGCTTCTCCAAAACTCTAACAAAGAATCATTGTTTTATCTTGCTCTTATTCAAGAGATGCAAGCATACATTTTTTGGCCTGTGATGATTCATATATTATTGTTTGAAATTTACTTGGGGTTCACTTATTACTTTCCAAAGTATAACTGTGGGCTTAATTGAAGTTGTCTCCAAATCTAGTTTTGTGGGGATAAAAGGTCAACATTTTATCTATCTGTCTATCTATCTATCTATCTATCTATCTATCTATCTATCTATCTATCATTTATCTATTTATATTAATTAAAAATCTTTATTATTAGAAATATTACATATCTCCCCCCTTTTCCCCATTGACCCCCTCTAGCCTACCCTCACTCCTCACCCCAGGCCTTCATTTTAATTATGACTCAAATACCACAGTTACTAAAATGTATTTTTTATACTATTTCTAATGTTTATTTCCTAATCCTTTCTAAAGAAAGCTGTTGTCAAGAACTTACCTTGTCATGTATATCCAAAATTAAACCCACACACTTGTACCAGAAAAGAAAAACACAGACAAAACACACACACACACACACACACACACACACAAAATTCCACTACCACTTGTTGTCTTAGTAATCTTCCCAATGGATTCTCTGTTGACCTAATACTAAATTTGGGCCTACTGCAAATTCACATTTAATAAATTGGAATAGGGACAAACTGAATTTGTAGAAGCATTTTTAGAAGAGTTTGTTCAAGAGATAATCTAAATTAAAATCATAAAATAAATTATATTGACATTTTAAAATTAACTAACCATAATATTATAGCATTTGGGAAGAAAACTTACCACTGTGCTAATATCAAGAATTATTTGTTTTTCTTTAAAAAATGACCATTGTTTTGAATTTAACCTAAGGGATATTGCGACACCGACCTGAAAATAAAAATGATGTAAAAATACCACCTCTTTGATACTGAGCCAATGTAAGTAAATTATGATTTAGATCTTTTCTGCTCTTTGCTTGCTGGAAATTATTTAAGGTATCTTTAGAACATTTTTTTGGGTAAGGAATGAAAAGAAATAAAATAAACTTTTTTTTTTTTTTTTTTACTTTATGTCCTGAACCAAAAATATAATTCAATTGATGCCTACCTTAACTATATAAAGAACATATTTTTATTTATTAATTACTAGAGACCTAGTGCACAGATTCATGCACCGGTGGGGCCCTTGGCCTGGTCTGCACCTTTCGAAATCCAGCAATCCAGGACCCCTCAGGGGATGTCTGAGAGCTGGTTTTGGCCCGATCCCTACAGGCCCGGCTGAGGGACCCTACCAGTGCACAAACCCATGCACCAGTCCTCTAGTATGCATATAAGATCTTTGGTTCATCTCTTCCCAAGCTTCCCTCTGAGATTTATCAGTCTGTTCTATGTTTCCATGCCTGTAGTTTCTGTTCCTACATTGAGCATCTGTCCCCTGGTGGTCAGTGCACATCATAGCTACTGGCCAGTCATCCAGTTGTCCTGTCAGCTGGTCTCTTGGGCTTTTATATATATAGATGAATAAGGAGTGGAACTCCACTGTGAAGCTGAAATGTATTGTATCACTAATCAGAGCAACTTTAAGTTCTTGGCTTCTGATGTTATTGCCTGTTCAGGCTGCTGTATGATGAAACCATTGGTGGTTCCCACATCTTGCATGTTAAACATGGCATCCCTAAGGCATCCCTAAGGCTCTGTGAAATAGTGATAAGTGGGCATGTGTTCTAAATCAGAATCTTCTGAGGACAGCTTTAGGATATCTTTGAATAAGTCTTTCCTTAGTCTTTAATGTTTAGATTCCCTGAATGACCTTTGAGTTTTGATCTCTACAGGTGGATTGGGGGAAAGTTATCCTGGGTTAGGGAACTGGAGATGGAGCAAGAGGGTTATATGCTATGACTGCCAGGACTCATTGGGAGAGAGGCTATTACACCTGGTTGTATTTGATGTCTTTGTTATTAATATAGAAGAGCTGTTTAAAAGAGCGTTAATCTCAGGGGAGATAATGTAGAGTACAAAGGCATATGAAAAACACAGTACAAACAGGATAGCAAGAAGGAAATTGTATTTTCCTTGGACTGTAATTTCCAGCCCAATATTTTACTGGAAAGAAAAACACAGACACTCCCTTCCGACACTCCTCCAACTCCAGTCACCACAGCACAGAGGATGAGTAATTCCAGTTGAAAAATATTTTTACAACGTTACAATAACACTTTGTGGAGGTGGCATTAGTCATATTAAGAAGAGAAAGTTGAGGCAAACAAGTACAGTAGCGAATAAGTGGCAGAACCTAACTTGAACTTGGGGCTGGCAGACATCAAATTCATGCATGCTCCATTTCTCCGGACTGCTCTGCTTCCCCAAAATGTAGAATTTAAAGTAAGTAAATGTCATTAGTTTTACTTGTGGAGGACACAAAAAGTGTTTTAGAATTATATCTTTCTGCTTTATCAAATCCTCGTCAGAGCTTATCTGGACTATTAGATTTTCTGAATACTGGCAAAAACTAGAAATATGGAAATGCTAGAATTTCCCAAGCTAATAAAATGGTAATTGGCAGAAGATGCAAAAGTAAAATGCATAGCATAACACATAAAATATATGAACATAGCTTAGACTTTTTTTTAACATTATTTACATAATCATTGGCTTATATCCAAAAGTCTTAAAAGAACTAAAGTATATATTTGTAAAAGTGAAATTAGTAAGGAGATTATAGGAAGGCAATAAGGAATATAAGAGTAAGACTATCTATTTTACCCTCTATTTATATTAACATCTTATTGTAAATTATCTACAAATTTTAGAAGGCAATATAGCATGGTGGTGAAGAGGTTGAACTCTAGAGTCAGAATGCCTGTATTTAAATAGCTTACCAGTTATAAACCCAAATTAATTTTAGATGGTAATCAAGAATCAGAAGCATTTATTTGAGAAAGAGGAACGGCAGCCTTGGAGACACAGATTCAGGTCGCAACCTAACTTGTATTCGGCTGACAAAGTGAGGCCACCCAGGTTCTCAGTTAGGCTCATTTTATATAAATGAAGTGTCCAAATTGCGCAGTTCTGATTAGACAGGGCAGGTCTCATTTTATGGAAGAAAGAGGAAACCAGCGTTTCCCTGCAGTGGTTGACTCAGAGGGTAAACAAGCAGGGCACAGTACAGGAAGCTGGGAGTTCAGGTCAGGGTTCTGTCCAGTATACGGATATGTGAAGAGCCCCTGTTAGCAAATGGCCACTAGACTTAATTACTCATGAAATTTGGGCTCTTGGTTGACCATAGGGGTTCCATTTCAGCAGATACATTTTTTTGTTCTTCAGCTAAGACAGAAGAGATGATTTATTGTACAGGCTATATTCAGTTACAACAGAGAATAGTACCAGCCAAGAATGTCACAGGTTCATGGCAAAGGACCAAAAGGGCCGGTTTTTGTAAGAGCTGGGTGGGTCTTTCCAAAGGTGGTTGTGGGTTCAGATGGTGATGTGTGTTCTAGATCCATCAAGAAGTTGTGGACAGCAGGCGTGCAGTTCAATAATTTATACCAGCACCCTGGCTTCCCTTATTTCTGCTCCTGTGGCTTCCACGGGTGCACAAGATAGCTGTTTCCTTGGACCTCAGCCTCATCTTTCTTCTTTTGAGCTTCAGCCTGTGCATTTACTTCTTCCTCCACTTGGCTCTCGTGGTGTTGAGGCTTCTAAGAAGATGGTGATAAGAAGAAGAGAAAGAGTCAGGAGATAATATTCTTATTGGAGTTCACATCAAGGAAGCTTTCTTCTCAGGGTCCATATAACTTTGAGCAAATTCTAATATTTCTCTAAGTTATATAAACTTTTTTTCTTTTCATCTGTAAAATGGACATAATAATTACACATAACTAATATGGTCTAGTATGAAAGATAGGAATTAATGTTCATAAATAATTTTGAATTAGTACTTAGCGTAAGTCAGTTGGGTTATAACATTGAATGGAATAAGTGCTACTTATTATTATTAGCTATAAATGTATATTCCAGAACTTGTGGGATTGTTACTAATATTTCAAATTAGATTTGATAAACTGCAAATTTATTTTTCTTGACTAAACTTCTGCCAAGTGCACTACTATCTATATATACTAGAGGCCTGATGCATGAAACTCATGCAAGAGTAGGTCTTCCTTCTCCTGGCTGCTGGCACCAGCTTCTCTCTGGCACTCGGGACCCAGGCTTCTCTCTGGCCCCAGCTTCATCTAGAAGGACATCTGGAATGACATCTAATTAGCATATTAACCTTTTATTATTCTAGAGAAAAGCCTAATATGCAAATTGTCTTCATGGGAATTCCACCGGGAGACACATCTCTTGCTATGACATGCGCTGACCACCAGGGTGTGGCACAGAATGAAAGAAGGCCCCAGCCGACAGCCAGAAGGCCCCGATAGCCCTGATCCCCGACCAGGCCTAGGGACTCTACAAGTCTCTAGTTAATCTATGGAATCAAATGTGTAAGAGCAACTGGGCTCAGTTAATAATAAAATAATAGTATGCCTAGCAAAATATATATCCCAAGCTGTAAGCTTACTTGCAAAGTAATCACTCTTGGAAAATAGGTATTTATTGACCAAACAATATTGCCTTGGTTGTCAATTATTTTGAGCTGTTCTTTTGGAATTTACCGGTGGCATTTACAAACATATCCACAATGAGTCAGTAATTGAAGATCTCCGTACTCTGAGCAAGAATTCAATTTGAGAAGACAGGCATTTGGAGCCAAGCTTGATGAATAAGGCAGTTAATCAAGACTAGGTTTAATTAAAGTGATGAGATGGATTTCTCTGAGTGACTCATAAATAGTTTTGAGATCAATTCCTTATTTGGGGTGATAGCAGCAATTCATATGCACCAAGAACTTCGCCAGGGACTTTACATACTGACTCTCATATGCCCAAGGTGATTTTGTGGTCAAAATATATATATATTTTTTTGCATTGATAACTCTGAATGATTGATAATCAGATTTTAATTATATACCAGAAAGAGCCAGGGGCTGAGTGATGTTCTCTGTAAATACAGATGCCTGCTGGTGAGGAGGCTTCAAGGCCTTTCATTTATTCACACGTTTGGTGCTGCTTTGCCAAAGGGACAATGTTGGGGGGGAATGGTATGAAAAGAAAGGCCTGGGTCTTTCCAGAGAGGCTGGGAAGAATTTTGCATGATAAAGACCAGCTTCCCTGGTCCCAGAATAGAACAATTGTAAGGAAACTTTGAGACACATTTCAGGGAGGTTTCTTAGGTTTGGCCTCCCTTAACTATGTGACACTCTCCTAAAGGGCACATTGTCTCCTGGCCACTTTCATGCTTGGCTTGAACTCTTTCAGTCTCTAAACAATGAAGGCATGGGCGCTCCATTATGCAGTCTTCCCAAATGACCGTACCCTAATTTCATTCTTAAAATATAGAACTACAGTTACAAAATAAAATGTAAGCTAAAAATAGCCTAAACTATTGCGAAACACGCTTGGAGACAGCAAGGGATCTTTTATTTTATAGCTTTACTTGTGTTGTACTGCTTTGCCTTTTGTGGCTGTTTGTAATTACCCTCCCAGCGACCTTCTTCATTGTCACTCCGATAATGGTCACTGTTTTCAAGAGATTGGGGAAGAGAAGTCAGTGGAGCATTCTCCAGCCTAATTGATTTGCAAATGGATGAGGTGATGTCTTTTTTGCCACCTGCTGAGGAGCCTTTGAGAGGCCACCTCCTCAGTCACCCAGAGCGCCAGGCCACTCTTGTCTGCAGGCTCTCAGGCAGCAATTGTAAAGGCTGACCAAGTCTTTATGTGAGGCATCATAATTCTTTTTTCCTGGACACTGAGATCAAAGTCGCCTTCTATACTAGTGTCTCCATAGCCAGAATCAAGCTGCCTTTCTCTCCCTAGAACACATGCTTATTTCCATGTAAAAAGGTGACCTCAGTTTCCTACAGATGATTTAGATATAATCTGTCAACCATTTGCATATATCAACTGTGCCTTGCCTTGATAAGAAATAGAACCTTGACTTCAAATAGCTTTCTTAGATATAATGCTTGATTATAGATGTTTCTCCTTCCATATAAAAAAACTAATGGAAGCAAAGAAAAAACTGAGCCCATGCTTATTATTGTTGGCATCATTGGAGAGTTCCCTCCATCACTAAGGAGAAACACATCAGGACAGAATGGTGAGGGATTACAAATTTATTCGATCATCCCGCACACCAGGTGGCTGAGCCTGGATGGCTCCAGCACCCAGTGACTGGAGTTAGTGGCTTTTAAAGGACTTTCCACAGGCTTTTTCTGGGCGGAGACTTCTTTATGCATACCCAAAGGGGAAATAATGGAATGTGGTCACCACAAGTGAAATGTGGTCTCAGCAAAAGGTATGTCCATAGTGAAGTGGCCTGAAAAGCCAGTTCCCTAAGGAGGGGTATTGATTCAATTGCTTCATCAAACTTAACAACTTGCTTTGCTTCTGCACTTAAGACTTGAGTATTCATTTGTGTTTAGGGAAATCGCCTGAATAGATATCTGTGCTAATTTTATATGAAAAGAAAACATTATTTATATTAAGTAATAAGTTTTAAACAGTGTTTGTTTTTTAATGGAAGCCATGAGTACCTGGAGGGGTGCTTATTCCTTTCATAGCGGCAATGTCCATATAGTGGAGTTAGTTATTTGAGAGGTAGAGTGAGAGTGTTATCGGTGGGGTGTCCTTTATGTCCCCACTTGGTACTGGTGGAAGTGGAGCTCTTGGGGTGTCACAGAAACACGAATTTTCTGAGGCCCTCATGGGAGGGTGAGGTGTAGTGGAAAGCTTTATTGACGATGTAACATTATTTAAGGGAGTTTCCCTCCAAGGTCTCATCTCCTTCCATCTCTCCATGGGAAAAGTCCAGTTTTGTCTGAAGCGGAGCTAGAATTAAAGTCACTGCCCAGAGTTTCCGCTCCATAGCAAGGCACCATCCAGTCCAGGATCTGGCTAGGTTAGCTTATGTTCCTAGCTGCAGTCCATTGTGTATGGGGTCTGCATGGGCCATAGGGCAGGCTAGACAGGTCACAGATCAAGCAAGTGTAAGAAAGCAGGAGCTAAGCAAAGAAGCAATATGGTGAGAACTCTTTTTCTCAGGGTGATAACTAGGAGCTTAACCAATTAAGCTTTCAGGATTTCACATGCTTGTAGTAGCTCTGACCCCTTTAGGTTACAGACATTTTGACAGAGCCTAGTTATCTGGTTTGTATACAGTCAGAGTAAATTACAAGTTGGATAAATATTTTTTGCCTTGACAGCATGTTATAAGACAGTTTGGAGATATATATATATATATATATATATATATATATATATATATATATATATAATTTTTCTTCTTTTCTTTGTTCTCAAGGGTGTTGTAGTGAGGCCTAGACTGGCTGTGCAAATGAGTTTAAGATGACAGAACCATAGGCACAGCCAGAGGGTAGCTAATGCCCTAGGGTAGAATGGAGAATGCAATAAGATTTCTATCACCATGGGCAAAATTATTTGGATTTGAAGAGTTCTAGTCAACATCAACAAGGGAAATCTCCATGGTCACTCTAAAGATAGAAGTCTGAGGACTAGATGGGTGAATAAGTGTCTTAATAAATATCATTGAGGATAAAAAAAAATTGAAAAAGCCCAGGTCCAGATGGCTTCACAGGGGAGTTTTACCCAACATTCAAGGAAGAACTAAAACCTGTCCTCCTGAGACTACTCCTAAAAATTCAAGAGGAAGGAACACTTCCAAGCTCATTCTATGAAGCCAGCATCACCCTAATACGAAAACCAGATAAAGACAACACAATGAAAGAGAATTATAGGCCAATATCCCTCATGAACATAGATGCCAAAATCTTCAACAAAATCCTAGCAAATTGGATCCAGCAGTACATCAGAAAAATCATACACCATGACCAAGTAGGATTTATCCCAGGGATGCAAGGATGGTACAATATCCGCAAATCAATAAACGTGATACATCATATAAACAAATTGAAAGATAAAAACCACATAGTCATATAAATTGATGCAGAAAAAGCATTTGACAAAATCCAACACCCATTTTTGATAAAAACTCTCAGCAAGGTGGGAATAGAAGGATCATTCCTCAACATGATAAAAGCCATATGTGACAAATCCACAGCCAACATCATACTCAATGAGCAAAAACTAAAACCATTTCCCTTTAGAACAGGAATAAGACAGGAATGCCCACTCTCACCACTACTGTTCAACACAGTACTGGAAGTATTAGCCATTGCAATTAGATAGGAAGAAGAAATAAAAAGCATCCAAATTGGAAAAGAAGAAGTAAAACTGTCCTTATTTGCAGATGACATGATATTGTACATAAAAAACCCTAAAGACTCCGTTAAAAAAACTATTAGACTTAATAAATGAATTCAGCAA
This sequence comes from Murina feae, assembly GCA_004026665.1. Taxonomy (NCBI): domain Eukaryota; kingdom Metazoa; phylum Chordata; class Mammalia; order Chiroptera; family Vespertilionidae; genus Murina; species Murina feae. The sequence continues at coordinate 430 of PVJC01018648.1, read as the reverse complement.
TGTAGCAGGATACAAAATTAATGCTAAAAAATCTATGGCATTTCTATACACCAATAGTGAACTTATAGAAAGAGAGACTACAGAAGCAATCCCATTTACCATCACACCACAAAAACTAAGATATCTAGGAATAAACTTAACTAAAGAGGTAGGAGACCTCTACTCAGAAAACTACAGGACGTTGAAAAAAGAGATAGAGGAAGACATAAACAGATGGAAGAACATACCATGTTCATGGATTGGTAGAATCAACATCATTAAAATTTCCATATTACCCAAAGCAATCTATAAATTCAATGCACTTCCCATTAAAATACCAATGACATATTTCACAGACCTAGCATTAACTCTCTAAAAATTCATCTGGAATAAAAAAAGACCCCGAATAGCTGTAGCGATCCTGAGAAAGAACAAAGTAGGTGGGATCTTC
>PVJC01018647.1:0-23774 GCA_004026665.1 Murina feae | reverse complement strand
GGTTAAGTATATTCTTAAATGTTTTTATCCTAATGTAAATGATATTATTTTCTTAATTGCTTTCTTGGTTAGTTCCTTGTTTGTGTTTGATATTGTATGTTATTTGTGTTTGATATTATATATTGTTGTATGTTGATATTGTATCCTAAAAATTGACTGAATTTATTTACTAGTTCTAAGAGTCTTTTTTTGTAGAGTTATTTTTTTTTATGTAGAACAGCATGCTACTTACAACCAAAAAATAATTTTATCTTTTTCTTTCCCATTTGGAAAACAGTTTGTCAGTTCTTCAAAAAAGTTGAACATAGATTTACCACATGGCCCTAAAGTTCTATCCCTAGGTATATAACCTAAACAACAAAAACTCATGGTAACACTATTCACAGTAGCTAAGAGGTACTGTAGACATAGCCTAAGTGTCCATTAATAGATGACTGGATAAACAAATTGTGGTATATATATATATATATATACAGTAGAATATTATTAAGCTATAAAAATGAAATCCTGATAACTCTACAATGTAGTTATTTAAAAATGGTATTAAGTAAAAGAATCTAGGCACAAAGAGGTCAAATATTATATGATTCCATTTATATTAAATATATAAAACTGATAAATTAATAGTGAGAAGATACAAATTGGTGATTGCTATGGGTTTGGGGATAGAGCAATGGGACAAAACTGCTTAATGGTTAGAGGAATTTATTTTTGGAATGCTTATGATGTTTTAGAACTAAATATAAGTTATGATTGTACAGCATTGTAATGTACTAAATGCCACTGAATTATTAATTTAAATTGATGAATTTTGTGTTATATAAATTTCACCTCAAAAATATTTTTAAAAATTCTTTATTGTGTAACGTATTACATGAGTCTCCTTTTTCCTGCATTGACCTCTCCCCGCATAACCCTATTGTGACCTTCCATGTCCCGCTATTTCTCCTCCTCTTCTTAGTAAAACTTCTGAAAAAGTAGTTTGCACACATTCCTTAAATTCTCACTTTCTTTTTTAGATATATTTTTTATTGTTGACACTATTACAGATGTCCCAAATTTTCCCCCTCCCCCCTCCAACCCCTTAATCTCCCTGCCTTTTCCACACTATTATCTGATTAGTGACATTGAACATCTTTTCATATGCCTATTGGCCATCTGTATGTCCTCTTTGCCCATTTTTTTAGTTGGATCATTTGGTGTGTGTTGAATTGTGTAAGTTCTTTATACAATTCCAATATTAATCCATTATCAGATGTATCACTGGCAAATATCTGCTCCAATTCAATAGGTTGTCTTTTTTGTTTTGTTGATGGTTCCTTTGCTGTGAAAAGACTGTTTATCATATATACTTTGCTATATGTTATAGGTTCCTCAAATTCCAAATATCCAAAACTGAAATCTCATACCACTGCTTAAGTCTACTTCTGCTCCTATATTCTAGAACAGATCACTGTAAATAGCATCTCTGAGCACCCAGCTACCAAAATCAGATGCTATTGATTTACCTTAAACATCTCCTGACATCCAATTAATAACCAGTCTGGTTGATTTTCCTTCTCAGTGTATCTCAAATTTTTTCGTCTTCTTCATTTGTACTCCCAATTAGCATACTTGAATTGTTTCTCTTATGGACTGTGATAATAGCCTACTAATTACTTACCCTACTTCCTCTCTAATTCAACCATCAATCATTATTCATAGTGATAATGATAAATAAAACCAGATTATACTACTTCTGTGTTTAGAATACTTTTGGGCTTTTTCATTGCTTACATAATAGACCATCACATCATTTGCTTGTACTATAGGTTGCCAGACACATCCCTCACTTAACTTTGATGATCTAAAAACAAACTGCTTTGTACTTCTCCAACATATTATACTATTTCTTACCTCCATTATTACCCTCATACTTCTTCCTCTCCCTATAAATGTGCTACTGCTAGGTTAGGGAGAAATGTACCTTTTTTGTGTTGCTATAAGACCTTATACATATATCTGTCTTAGCACTAATGTTAATTGAAACCATCTGATTCTCAGTGTCTCCCTCATCCTATATAATAAAAGGGTAATATGCAAATTGACCAGGGAGTGGGTCTAAGTCCTCAGTTGGATGTCCCAGGAGGGCTCCTAGACTGCTAAAGGTTGCAGACCTGGCTGATGGACCCCTGCAGACCCACCCCCCAGTGCATGAATGTCATGCACCGGGCCTCTAGTTTGACTATAAGATCCTTGAGGAAGACTTCATAGCTTACTCATCTGTGTTCCAATTGCCTTTTGAATTCAGTGCATATTTACTGTAGCAAAGGACAAAAAAAGCCTCTTAAAGATAAAAGTGGCATCTTTAAATATTTGAAGTGCATATCTTAAATATATTTTTTGTTATTTGTTGTCCCATAGCTTTATTGAAATGCTGGCATGTCTTCCCAGAATTCTCTTCACTGGCTGTTTTCTGATTCATGTTTCAGACATGGTATTGTCTCTTTGCTAAGAGAGAAGAGATTTCTATAAGAAGGCCCTGATGAAAGTTGTCTTCAATTTTGCAGCATCCCTCTGGCAGAACTATTAACTAAGGGACACTACTGTGGATTTGGTATCTTCCCTACTTCCTTGTAGCCTATGGCTACATAGAAAATATCATTACAAAAATAAAGAAGCAACTTTAGACAAGTGTGACATGGTATCACTTATATGTGGAATTTAATGAGCAAAATAAACTGACAAACAAAATAGATCCAGAAATATTTAAGCATGCAACAGACTGATGTATTTCAGAGGGAAGGGGGAGGGGAGCGAGAAGAGATTAACCAAAGAATTTATATGCTTAGATGCATAGCCTATGGTCTGACAATAATGCAGCGAAGGCCTGGTGAAGGGACAGAGCAGGGTGGAGTGGGTCAAAGGAGGAAAAAAAGGGGACATCTGTAATACTTTCAAAAATAAAGATAAATTTACAAAAGCAACTTTTGTATCAGTGATGTGCACTCCTTATTATCTCATGTAGACAGAAATGCAGATGCATTCTATAAAAGATGCATATAAATAGAGAACTATTTTAATAATAGAACCAACTGCCCTCCCCTGTCAGCTATATTTCTTCTTCTGGAAATTGCCCTTTGCATATTTTGTTATAGTGTTGTTAGAACATATTCACATGACAATCACATATGTTTTGTTATTTTTTGAGAAAATATTCCTACAATTTCCCACTTGGCCTTTATTTTATTCAAAAAGCACTGAATTAAGATATCTACAAGTCTGAAGCTTTATATGTGTTACTTCTTCCATTGAAATTATCTAAGGTTATTCTACTTGACTCAAAATTCATTTGAAATTTATTTCATTACAGATATTTTAAAATAGCTTTAAAACATATTTTAGAAAACAGGGATTTTATTCTTAAATAATACAAGAAGGGGAAACTTTCAACACATGACACAAAGCCATAAGAAAGACAAAAATAACTGAAGCTATTTTAACTAATTTAATTTTGAACAACTCACCAGATTACACATTTCTCTTCATTTCCTACATAAAATATACCAATAGACACACCTGGCATGCTGAATGCTCGTGGCAGTAAATTACCTTTTAGCATTGGAGAGAGTGTGAAGAAGTACCACTCATCTGATGCTTCCAGGAATGTAAATTGGTGTAACCTATTTTGGAGTGCAATCTGGCAACAAGCATTTTTAAAAAATATATATTTTCCCTCTATAAGAAATTTACATATTTACATATATATGCATATATATACATATATGCATATATATGTATATATATGCATATATATATGCAAGCAAATACTTGCAAACATACACATTAAAAGATTTTTATCATAACACTACTATATTGGTAATTGTTAAAAAACGGCAAAAATTAATGCCCATCATTAAGGAGAGGACTGATTTAGTACATTTATGATACAGGCACACAATTGAAATGAATGAAGCAAAAGTATATTTCATGATATGGAAGATGGCCAATAACTGTTGCCATTTTAAAAAAGCAAGTTTCAGAGCAGAATGCACTGTAAGAATCTAAAATGAAATTTCTGAAAAGGATTTATAAGAGATTTGATAATGGATATTTCTGGTGAGAGAAACTAGAGGCTCAGTGTGGAGAAATTTTTTGCTTCTATTTTTATACTGCATGTACCAATTGTATTTTATTATGAGGATGTAATTTCTGTTAAATATTTATATAAAAACTAGAAGCCCAGTGCATGAAATTTGTACAATGGGGGTGGGAGGGGAGGTGTCCCTCAGCCCAGCCTGCACCCTCTCTAATCTGGGACCCCTCAGAGGATGCCCCTTTGGGATCGGGCCTGAACTGGCAGTCAGACATCCCTCTCACAATCGGGGATGCTGGCTCCCAACCACTCACCTGCCTGCCTGCCTAATTGCCCCTAACCACTACCTTGCCAGCCTGATCACCCCCTAACCACTCCCCTGCCAGCCTGATTGACACCTAACACCTAACTACTCCCCTGCCAGCATGATCACACCCAACTGTTCTCCCCTGCCAGCCTGGTCACCCATAACTGCCTTTCCCTGCTGGCCTGGTCACATCTAATTGCCCTCCCCTGCAGGCCATGCCCCCCCCCAACTTCCTTCCCCTGCTGGGAAAGTGATCTCCAACTGCCCTCCCCTGCTGGCCTGGTCACCCATAACTGCCTTCCCCTGTCAACCTGTTGCCCCCAACTGTCCTTCCCTGCCAGCCTGGTCCCCCCCCAATTTCCTTCCTTTGCCAGCCAAAACACCCCCAACTTACCTCCCCTGCTGGCCTGGTCACCCCTAATTGCCCTCCTCTGCCATCCTGTTGCCCCCAACTGCCCTTCCCTGCCAGTCTGGTCACCCCTAGCTACATTCCCCTGTTGGCCTGGTTGCCCTTAATTGCCCTCTCCTGCAGGCCTGGTCCCCGCCCCCAACTTCCTTTCCCTGCTGGCCTGATCACCCCTAACTGCCCTCCCAAGCCAGCCTGGTTGTCCTTAACTGCCCTTCCCTGCCAGTCTGGTGACCCCCAACTGCCCTCCTCTGCAGGCCTCATTGCCCTTTATTTTTAAGTTAATAGAATGATAGCAAATCATTTTTAAAAGTTTATGCACGAGCAATGGCAACTTTTGTGTGAATTCACAATGGTCCACTGTGGAGTTTAATCAAAGTGAGATAAAACCACAGTAGCCCCTGTCAGGCTCTTAAGTCTAATGACATAATTCAAATTGATTTTGGGAAGAAGTGGGGGGAAACAGATAAATGAGACACCAGCATATAGTTAGGAGAAGATAAAGACCTATTTACACTGAACAAAAACAATAAAACTAAAACTATTGAAAGAATACAAGTTACTTAAGACTATTAATATCACTAAGACTTTATTTTGAGGATCATGACAGATAGAAAACCTATGAAGCAGACACTAATTACCAATACATGTCATTTGTATTTCCCAGAAGGTTAGAAACAGAATAAAAGTTTCTTGTTCAAGGTTACTGAGATCATTTGGAAAATGATTAAGAATGAAAACAAAGCTTTTCAATTCTGTGCCATAATCCAAGGCATGTCATTTTTCATCAGAGCTTTGTTAAATGAAAGAAAAACAATGAATCATAAACAGGTGATGACCTATTTTCTCTCTATCGTTTTCTCTTTTACCCTTCCTCCCTTTCTAAAGTCAACAAAAATTAAAAAGAGCAGTTTTAAGCCTACTAAAATAATTAAACATAAAGTGCAGAGAGCTCCTGCATGCCACTGCCCCCTCCTCCCTAGATTCCCCTATTAATATCTTGCATTAGTGTGGTAGCTTTGTTACAATTGATGGGTCAGTATTGATACTGTACTTTCTTACCCTCCCCAGAGGTAAACTGCGAAAAGGGAGTTTTTGCTTGCTCACTCACAATTAATCCAGGGGAAGAGCTGTGGTGAGTAATAGAATGCTAGTTCAAACTGTCATTGTTTTCAGTGGCATATGCTAGGCTCTGTGAGCACTACAAATCAGGTGATAGAAAAGCAATTGCTCTTGTAGATATCAAAAAAATGGGTCATGTTTTATCCATTCAGCTATCCCCTCTCTTTCTCTCTTTTGATTGGAAAATTTAAACCATTTGCATTTGAGATTATTATTATTATTGGTAGGTATTTATTTATTGCTACTCTTATTCTTTATGCCTGTGTTCTCTCTCTCTTCATTTCTTTGTCTTACTACAGTCCCATTAGCATTTCTTGCAGTGCTGATTTGGTGGTAATAAACTCTATAAACCTTTTTTTTTTTTGTCTGCAAAGCTCTAATTCACCTTTGATTTTGAATGATAGCCTTGCTGCATAGAATAGTCTTGGATTCAGCCCCTTGCTTTTCTTGCTTTGTATACTTCCTGCCATTCCCTTCTGATCTGAAGTGTCTATATTGAGAAATCATCTGATAGTCTAATAGGAGCTCCCCTGTAGATAAATTTCTGTCTGTCTCTTGCAACTTTAAGATGCTTTCATTGACTTTAATTTTTGCCATTATAATTAAAATGTGCTTGGTGTGGGACTCTTAGGGTTCATTTTTATTGGGTCTCTCTGTGTTTCCTGAACTTGGGTGATTTTTCTCTTCACCATTTTAGGGAAATTTTCTGCCATTATTTCTTCAAACAGCTTCTCTATTCTTTTCTTAGATTCTACATCTTCTAGTACCCCTATAATGAGAATATTGTTGCATTTCATGTTGTCCCAAAGCTCCCTTAGGCTATCCTTCTAATTTTCAATTTTTTTTTCTCTTTTTCCATTTGCTGCTCTGAATGTGTTGTGTTTTGTTTTTGTTTTGCTTTTTTCCTACGTAGTCTTCTAATTTGCTGATTTGGCCCTCATCTTCTTCTAGTCTATTGTTGAACCTTTCCAGGGTATTCTTTATTTCAGCTATGTCATTCAGTATTTCTAATTAATACTTATTTATTGTTTCAAGCTTCAAGCCATCCTGAGAGGAAAATTCATAGCATTACAGGCCTACCTCAAAAAACAAGAAAAACTTGCCCTAGCTAGTTTTGCTCAGTGAGTAGAGCATCGGACTGTGGACTGAAGGGTCCTGGGTTCAATTCTGGTCAATGGCACATGCCCAGGTTGCAGGTTAGATCCCCAGTAGGGGGTGGGCAGGAGGCAGCCAATCAATGATTCCCTCTCATCATTGATCTTTCTATCTCTCTCTCCTTCTCCTTTCCTCTTTTTAAACATATTTTTATTGATTTCAGAGAGAAAAACTTTTAATAAGTTATCTAACCCTACAACTTAAAGAATTAGAAACAGAACTACAAGAAAAGCCCAGAGTAAGTTGAAGGAAGGTAATAATAAAGATCAGAGAGAAGCCATAGCTGGTTTGGCTCAGTGAACAAAGCATTGGCCCGTGGGCTAAAGGGTCCTGAGTTTGATTCCAGTCATGGACACATGCCCAGGGTGCGGGCTATATCTCCAGTAGGGGCCATGCAGGAGACAGCCCATCAATGATTCTCTCTCATCATTGATGTTTCTATCTCTCTCTTCCTCTCCCTTCCTCTCTGAAATCAATAAAAATATATTAAAAAATAAATAAGGAAAGAAAAAATATCAGAGGGGAGATAAATAACATTGAGACTAAAAATATATAGAAGATCAATAAAACCAAGAGCTTGTTCTTTGAAAGGATAAACAAGATTGATGGACCTCTAGCCAGACTCATTAAGGAAGAGAGAGGACCCAAATAAACAAAATCATAAATGAAAGAGGTGAAGTAACTACTGATCCACTGATATACAAAGGATTATAAAAAATGCTATGAATGATTATATTCCAAAAAATAGATAATCTGGATAAAATGGACATTATCCTAGAAAAATACAATTTCCAAAGTGAATCAGAAAACCTGAACAGATCAATAAATAATGAAGAAATTTAAGCAGTAATAAAAATAAATAAATTAAAAAAGCACACACAAAATTTCTAGCAAACACAAGCCCATGTCTGGGTGGCTTCACAGGAGAGTTTTAATAAGTATTCAAAGAACTAACACCAATCCTCCTCAAACTATTCCAAAAAATGCAAGAGGAAGGAGCATTTCCAAGTTCTTTCTATGAACATTACCCTAAGTCCAAAACCAGATAAAAGAAAGAGAATTCCAAGCTAACATAATGCACCTAGGAGCTAAAATCCTCAACAAATATTAGCAAATCAAATCCAACAATACAATCAAAAGATCATACACCATGACCAAGTGGGATTTATTTTGGAGAGGCAAGGCTTGTGCAATATTCACAAATCAATAAATGTGATACATCACATAAACAGATTGCAAAACAAAAATCATATGATCATATCAATTGATGCAGAAAAAGCATTTGACAAGATCCAATACCTTTTTTGTTTTGTTTGTTTTGTTTTTTGTTTTTATTTCTTAATTCTCAACTTAAGATATTTGTCCATTGATTTTTAGAGAGAGTGGAAGAGAGAGGGAAAGACAGAGAGAAATATCAATGTGAGAGAAACACATGCATTGTTTGCCTCCTGCACCCACCTGACCAGGGGCCTGGGCAGGGGAGGAGCCTACAACTGAAGAAACCAACCTGGGACCCTGCAGCCCACAGGCTGACACTCTATCCACTAAGCTAAATTGGCTAGGGCATAACACCCTTTTCTGATTAAAAAAACACACACCAAAAACTCAGGAAAGTGGGAATAGAGGGAACACACCTCAAAATAATAAATAATTATTCACAAACCTACAGCCAACATCATACTCAATGGACAAAAACTACAAACATATCCCCTAATAACAGTGGCAAAACAGGGATGTCTGATTTCACCACATTTGTTCAATATAGTACTAGAAGTCCTAGTCATAGCTATAAGACAAAAAGAAAAAAGAAAAAAATCCAAATTGGGAAAGAGGAAGTAAAACTCTCATTGTTTTCAGATGACATGATATAGTACATAGAAATCCCTGAATACTCCACCAAAAATCTACTATATTTAATAAATGGATCCAACAATGTAGCAGAATACAAAATTAAAAGTCTGAAATCTAAGGCATTTTTATATACCGATAATGAACTCTCAAAAAGAGACACTTTAAAAAATAATCCTATTTACCATTGCAACGAAAAATTAAGATACCTAGAAATAAACTTAAACAAGGAAGTAAAAGATCTGTACTCAGAAAACTACAGGATATTAAAAAAGAGATAGAGAAAGATATAAACAAGTAGAAGAATATACTGTGTTCCTAGATTGGTAGATTAACATCATTAAAATGTCCATACTACACAAGTCAATCTATAGATTTAATGTAATCCCTATTAAAATACCAATAGCATATTTCACAGATCTAGAATAAACATGCCAAAACTTTATATGGAACCAGAAAAAAAAGACCCAGAATAGCTGCATCAATCTTGAGAAAGAACAAAGTTGGAGGAATCACAATACCAGATGTCAAGTTATACTACAAAGACACTGTACTCCAAACAGCCTGGTACTGACACAAGAACAGGCAAATAGACCAATGGAACAGAACAGAGAACCCAGACATTTACCCAAGCCATTATGCTCAATTAACATTTGACAAAGAAGGCAAGAGCATACCATGGAATCAAGACAGTCTCTTTAATAAATGATGTTGGGAAAATTGGACAGATACATACAAAAAAAATGAAACTAGACCACCAACTTACACCATACATAAAAATAAACTCAAAATAGATAAAAGACTTAAATATAAGCTGTGAAAACATAAAAATCTTAGAAGAAACCATAGGCAGTAAAATCTCAGACATCTCTCATAGCAACATGTTTACTGATACCTCTCCTAGGGCAAGGGAAACTAAAGAGTAATAAACAAATGGGACTACATCAAAATAAAAAGCTTCTGCACAAAGAAACCATTAACAGAATGAAATGAGAGCCTGATGCATGAGAGAACATATTCACCAAAGATACATTGAATAAGGGATTAATTTCCAAAATATATAGGAAACTCATATAACTTAACAAAAATAATAAGACAAATAATCCAATTAAATACGAGCAAACAACCTAAATAAAAACTTCTCCAAAGTGGACATACAGATGGCCAAGAGACATTAAAAATGCACAAAGTCACTGATCATCAGAGAGATGCAAATTAAAACATGAGTTATCACCTCACACCTGTCAGAATGGCTACTATCAACAAATAAATAAAAGACAAATGTTGACAAGGATGTGCAGAAAAGGGAACCCTAGTACACTGCTAGTGGGAATGCAGACTGGTACAAGGCTATGGAAAACAGCATGGAATTTCTGCAAAAAGTTAAAAATGGGACTCCCATTTGACCCATAAATCCCACTTTTATTTATTTTTTACTTTTTTAAAATTTTATCGTTTAAGATTTTACAAATAGTTGTACATATGTCTCCTTTTTTTTCTCCCATTGATCTCCCCCTGGCCTCCCACTTTTATCCTATACTAGGGGCCCAGTGCACAAAAATTTGTGCATTCGGTGGGATCCCTCAGGCCAGCCTGTGCCCTCTTGCAGTCTGGGACCCCTCGGGGGATGTCCACCTGCTGGCTGATGGCTGTTTGTAGGCTGGTCAAGCCCCCAGTGGGGACCCTCACCCCATGGGTGTGTGGCCAGCCTGGGTGAGGGGTTGAGGGCCTTTTTCAGGCTGCCCACAGCTCTCATTGACCCAACGTCCCAGCAAGGCTGGCTGGAATCAGTTTTCTGGGGTTTATTTATCTTCTATAATTGAAACTTTGTTGCGCTGAGCAGAGGCCTAGTCAGGCAGCAAAGCCTCCTGTTTGCTTCAGCTCCATGGCTTCTATAATTGAAACATTGTTGCCTTGAGCAGAGGCCCAGCTGGCCCAGGCAGGCAGTTTCAACTCCATCACTGGTGCAATGGAAGCCTCCTGTTTGCTCTAGCTCTGTGGCTGCCAGCCGCCATCTTGACTGGGTTAATTTGCATACGGCCGCTCTGATTAGCTGGCGGGTGTGGCTTTGCTGGTGGGCATGGTTTGCTGGTGGGCGTGGCTTAGGTATCTCAGAGTGATGGTTAATTTGTATATTACTCTTTTATTAAATTAGATAATAAAAGCCTAATATGCTAAGTGTCTGACCATTCAACTGTTGAACCAGTCACTGTAAGGCACACTGACCACCAGGGGGGAGATGCTCCAACCAACAAGTTAGCTAGCTGCTGGGGTCCAGCCAATCAAGACTGGGTAAGATGGGCCAGACATGCACTGGAGCCCTCCTGCGGTCTCTCCCCAGCCCCAATCATCCACTAGTGGGGTCCCTTGGACTGGCCTGCACCCTCTTGCAATCTGGGACCCCTCAGGGGATATTGGAGAGCCAGATTTAGCCTGATCCCCACAGGCCAGGCAAAGGGACCCCACCAGTGCATGAATCCGTGCACCGGGCCTATAGTTAAGATATATTTTCTTAAGATATATTATTAAGAAATCAGAAAGAATATATGCAACCCTCTCTTCAGAGCAGTGCAATTTACAGTAGCAACGATCTGGAAACAGCCCAAGTGCCCATCAGCAGATGAGTGGATAAGAAAGCTGTGGTACATTTACACAATGGAATACTACACAGTTATAAAAAAACAAAGAACTCTTACCATTTGCAACGGCATGGATAGACCTAGATAATATTATGTTAAGCAAAATGAGCCAGTGAGACAAAGATAAGTATCTCATGATCTCACTCATATGTGGAATCTAACAAACAAAACAAAGTGATGATTAAAATAGAACCGGAGACATAGAAGCATGGAACAGACTGATGAATTTCAGAGAGAAGACAGGAGTGGGGGCTTGGGAAGGGAGTTATTAACCAGGGAACTTATATGCATACTAGAGGCCTGGTGCATGAAATTCATGCTTGGAGGGGGGTTCCTCAGCCCAACCTGCCCCTCTCACATATTGGGAGACCTCAGGGGATGTCCTACTGACAGCTTAGGCCCTCTCCCTGCTCCCTAAGATGCAGTCTGGCCTCCTTTTGTGGGAGGTGACCAGGCTAATCAGGGGAAGCCATCAGCCCCATCACTCCACTGCTATAGCCACTGCAAGTCACTGCAGCCACCAAGGTGTTTCCATCAACAAGGACTCCAGTCCCTTCACCATGACGAAATGACAACTTTCTTTAGGCATTTTCAAGATGGGTCTTTCATAGGACATTAAATTTCTTTCTTTTTTTTTATCCTCACCTGAGGATATGTTTCCATTGATTTTTAGAGAATGTAGAAGAGAAAGGAAAGACGAAGAGAAACATCAAAGTGAGAAGAACACTTCAATTGGTTTCCTCTTGCATGAGCCCTGACCTGGGCCCTGGCCAGGGAGGAGCCTGCAACCTAGGTACATGCCCTTGGTCAGAATTGAACCTGGACCCTGCAGTCAGCAGGCTGAGGCATTATGCACTGAGCCAAACTGGCTAGAGCTGGATATGACATTTCTTAGCCCTCCAGCAGTGGACCTTCTTTTTTTTTCTTTCCTCCAGGAGTGTGTTGGAAAAACCCTAGATGCCTTTTTGGATTCTTATTACCCAAGTTACTATGAATATTACCAGTGGCATACAGGGAGCTTAGTCAATGAGCAGTCAGAAAAGGTGTTTCCTCTGTAGTTCACTCTGATCACCGGCTCCATCCCTGCCCCTCCAATCCCAGCTCCATCCCTACCCAGGCCTGTAGCCTCTGGCTTAGGATGCTGGCCTGGGCAGAAGACCTCCAAACCCCCGTGATGGCTGCCTCCACCCCTTCCCATGCCAAGGGTCTCTGCCCAAGGCTGCAGGCCTGGGCAGAAGACCCCCAAACCCCTGCAATCGCCAGCTCCACCCCTTCCCAGGTTCCTGCGATTGATGGCTCTGCTCCTCAGCCCCCCTGCCTCCCCAACCACCTGCCTGGCTAACAGGCCTGGCTACTTCAGTTGTGGGGCTGAGGCGAACTGGGCGCTGCCATCTTAGTTGAGTTAATTTGTATATTTGATCCTCATTGGTGGGCGTGGCTTGTGTGTGTGGCTTGTGGGAGTGAGGGAGTGATGGTCAATTTGCATATTACTATTTTATTAGATTAGATGTGCATAACTCATGGACACAGATAATAGTGTGATGAAGTCCTGGGAGAGCCGGGTACGGGGTGGAGGGGATCAAAAGGAAAAAACACACAAAAAAAGGAGACATCTGTAATACTTTCAGCAATAAAGATAAATTTAAAAAAAAAGCAATTGCTTCAGTTTACCACCTGAAAATTCAGTGTTGGGTATATGGTCCAGTCCTTATATTCCTTCTGCAAGGAGAAGCTGGGAGCTAGTATTTTTCTTCTAATTGTTCGATGCTATATCACATGTAAAGATTATGTCTCAAAACTCTCTCCAGGTTCCATGTAGCTGATTTTATGCTTACTTGCAATGGAGGAGCCTCTCAAGTAGTTTCAGGATGTCTTACAAAGGTAATTGGTCTGTGTTTCATTGCATTGTTTGTCCATGGCAGAGAGAGAGGGTCCAAGACTTTATAAGATGCCATATTACTGATAGCACTACCTGGAAATTTTTAATAGACCTCTGGGATCATCTCAGATCACCCATATGTAGCCATAATTTTATGTTCTGACTTGAGCTTGAAGCAAGTAGGAGTGCATTCACTTTTTTAAAAAGATATATACTTGATTCTTAAGCACACTAAAGTTTGATGATCTTTTATTTGAGGACCAAAGAAACCTGGCTGGGAAATGCACTTCAATCAATAATAAAAATATTCTTCTGCAATGAATTTGTGTTTTAGGTGTCAGTGGTCATTTGCTCTAGCTTTGTGAAAAAATTAGGTGGTCTTTGTCTTTGATACCCTAACACTTCCCTCTTAGTGTGGCCCTAGTATCACTCCCCAAATTCCTTTTCTCATTTCCCAACTCTCTCTTTTATTCTTTTTATTTTTTACTTTCAATTTTATTTTGTATTAGTTTCAGATGTACAGCTTAGTGGTTAGACAATCATGCATTTGCACATTGTTCCTCTTGATATTCCCAGTACCCAACTGATACTATACAGAGTTATTGCAATATTATTGACTATATTCCTCATGCTGTACTTTACATCTCCATAATTAATTTGTAACTACCAATTTTTACTTCATAATGTCTCCACCTCTTTATCAGTACCCCGACTTTTTCCCCTCTGGCAGCCATTAGTCTGTCCTTTGTATCTATGGGTATGTTTCTGTTTTTATTTGTTCATTTATATTGTTCTTTATATTCCACATATAAGTGAAGTCATACAGTATTTGTCTTTCTCTGTGTGACCTATTTCACTGAGCATAATACCCTGCAGGTTATGTTTTATTCTATCTAGTGTTAAACTAATATCTACATTTTAATTGATATTTTGAAATATTAAAAAGAGGAATCTTTATGAACAATAGCTTTGAAAATACAAAAAGAATGATTTTACAATGGAAAAGATTTAGATCCTGTAGTGGCCAAATAAAGAGAAATTAGAGTGCTAGGAGACTTCTTCTGGCACATCTCAATGACACTCTCTAGATAAATTTAAGCTATATCCCAGGATAGCTACGCTCAGAATTTGTAGCCACTTCTGCAAAATGCCATATAATTTAGAAAAGTTCACAGATATTTTCAAGAGAAGGGTTTGAAGCTCTGAATATTATTCTTGTCTAAATGACTCATGAGATTCATTGCAACTCAGTGATTTAAAAATATTCTGTGATCTTTCTCAGATGTTTTCCCTGTGGAGTTTCAAAATTCAAGTACAATTTGGAAGAACAGAAAAAGCAAAGTTTCACAAATCTCACACTATACATTTTCATACTTCTACAAACATGGAACTAAAAAGACAAAAGACAGAAGATCACACAGAGAAGTTTCAAAATTTTCAGCCAAATGTGAGGGTTAGGATATGCAGCAATATAAGATAAAGATAAATTTTAAAATATTAAAATCCCAATAAACATAAAATTTCAATTCAATAATCATTTTGCTTTATTTAGTAACTAGGGGGCTGGTGCAAAAAAATTTGTGCATTCAGGGGTGTCCCTCAGCCAGGCCTGTGCCCTCTCACAGTCTGGGACACCTCAGGGGATGTCCACCTGCTGGTGTGCCTGGCCAGCCTGAATGAAGGGCTGATGGCTGTTTGCAGGCTGGCCAAGCCAGCAGGAACCCTCACCCCATGAGCGGTGGGGCAACCCTGGGTGAGGGGCTGATGGCTGTTTGCAGGCTGGCCAAGCCAGCAGGAACCCTCACCCCATGAGTGTGGGGCAACCCTAGGTGAGGGGCTGATGCCTATTTGTAGGCTGGGAACAGCCCCCAGTGAGGCTGGCTGGATGCAGGTATCTGGGATTTATTTATCTTCTATAATTGAAACTTTGTTGCCTTGAGCGGAGGCCACAGCCAGCCCAGGCAAGCAGGAAGTTTAGCTTCCTCCATAGCTGGGGCAAACAAGTCTCCTGTTTGCTCTAGCTCTGTGGCTGCTGGCTGCCATCTTGGCTGGGTTAATTTGCATATAGTTGCTCTGATTGGCTGGTGGGACATATCTTGGCTGGTGGGCATGGCTTAGGTGTAGCAGAGTGATGCCTAATTTGCATATTACTCTTTTATTAGATTAGATGTCCCTCCAGCCCTCTCCCACCCTCCAACACAGGCTTTCACCGCCTAATTGTCCATATTCATGGGTTATGCATATGTGTGTGTGTATATATATAAATATAATCTTTGGTTGATTATCTCCCAATCACCCATTCTCCCCCTACCTTCCCTCTGAGATTCCGTACTCTGCTCCATATTTCCATGTCTCTGTACCCTCTGTTCATCAGTTTATGTTTTCAATTAGATTCCACATATGAGTGCAATCATGTGGTACTTTCTCTGACTGATTTATTTCACTTAGCATGATACTCTCCAGGTCACTCTATGCTGCTTCAAATAGTAAAAGATCCTTCTTTTTTACTGCTGCATGGTATTCCATGATATAAATGTACCACACCCTTTTAATCCATTCATCTACTGATGGACACTTGGGCTGTTTCCAGATCTTAGCTATTGTAAATTGTGCTGTGATTAACATAAAGGTGTATACATTCTTTCTAGTTGGTGTTTCATGTTTCTTAGGATATGTTCCTAGAAGTGGGATTACTGGATCAAATGGCAGTTCCATATTTACTTTTTTTAGGAAACTCCATACTGCTTTCCATAATGGATGCACCATAATGGCTGCACCAGTCTGCATTCCTATCAGCAGTGCACTAGGGATCCCTTTTCTCCACATCCTCACCAGCACTTGTCATTTGTTGATTTCTTGATGATAGCCTTTCTGACAGGTGTGAGGTGATAGCTCATTGCCATTTTAATTTGCATCATTTTGATGATTAGTGACATTGACTATTTCTTCATATGTCTATTGGCTTTTGTATATCCACTTTGGAGAAGTGTCTATTTATATCCTTTGCCCATTTTTAAATTGGATTGTCTGTCTTCTTTTGTTAAGATGTATGAGTTCCTTATATATTGTGAATATTAACCCTTTATCAGATGTATCATTGCCAGATATGTTCTCCCATAAAGTGGGCTCCCTTTTCATTTTCTTTGGCCATGCAGAGGCTTTATATTGTGACGTAGTCCCATTTATTTATTTTCTCCTTAGTTTCCTTTGCCCTAGGAAATGATCAGTAAATACATTGCTATGAGAGATGTCTGAGATTTTGCTGCCTATGGTTTCTTCTAGGATTGTTTTGGTTTCCAACTTATATTTAAGTCTTTTATCCATTTTGAGTTTATTCTTGTGTATGGTATAAGTTGGTGGTCTAGTTTCATTTTATTATATGTATCTGTTCAATTTTCCCAACACCATTTATTGAGAAGACTGTCTTAACTCCATTGTATGCTCTTGCCTCCTTTGTCAAATATTAATTGAGCAATGGAGTTTAATGGCTTGGATTGATTTCTGCATTCTCTGTTCTGTTCCATTGGTCTAGTAGTATATTTATGTTCTTATGCCAGTTCCAGGCTGTTTTGATTGCAGTGGCTTTGTGCTATAACTTAATATCTGGTATTGTGATTCCTCCAACTTTGTTTCTCTCTCGCTCAAGATTGTTGCAGCTATTCTGGCTTTATTTATGGATCCTTTTTGGTTCCATATAAATTTTGGAGTATTTGTTCCAGATCTGTGAACTATACTGTTGTTTTTGTTGTGTGTGTTTTTTCAAAGTTTTGTTTTATTTTATTTTATAAATCCTTTTTTTCAAAGTTTTGTTTTATTTTATTTTATTTTTTAGATCCTGTTTACATGAACAGCACTGGAACATAGAGAAACTATCATGCATATGTATAAGGAGACATTGTAGAAGAAACATTCAGAATCCACGCCTTATTAAATTTTAATATGGTATTAATTTCAGGACATGATTTTTATTAGAGCCTGTTGGTATTTTAATAGGGATGGCATTGAATCTGTATATTGCCTTGGGTACTATGGACATTTTCATGATGTTGATCCATGAACACGGTATATTCTTCCACTTATTCATATCTCCTTCCAGCTCTTTTTTCAGTGTCCTTTAGTTATATGAGTACAACTCTTTTACCACCTTGGTTAAGTTTATCCCTAATTATCTTAAGTTTTTGTTGCAATGGTAAATGGGATTATTTTTTAAGTTTTGCTTTCTGAAAATTCATAATTGGTGTTTAAAAAAGTCATCAAATTTTGGGTGTTGATTTTGTGTCCTGCTACATTGCCAGATTCATTTATTAAATTTAGTAGTTTTTTGGTGGAGTCTTTAGGGTTTTCTAGGTACAATATTATGTCATCAGTGAATAATGAGAGTTTTATTTCCTCCTTTCCAATTTGAATGCCTTTTATTTCTTCTTATCTGATTACTGTGGTTAGGATTTCCAGTACTATCTAATCTAATAAAAGCATAATATTAAAATTAACTGTTTCTTCAGGATGCCACGCCCCCCCAGCCAATCAGAACGAAGGTATGCAAATTAGCCCAGCCAAGATAGCAGAGGCCTTGCACCAAAGTCCAGCAGGGCAGACAGAAGACCAATGCCCCGGGATCCTGGCGGTGGCCCCAGGGCGGGAGGAGCGAGCCAGCTGGAGGCTGGAAAGCGAGGGATCTCGGGGCAGGCACTCAGAGGAACGAGGACAGGGACAGAAAGCAGCAGCAATGGCATTTGAGCAGCAACGAGCACAGGGACAGGAAGCAGCGCGTTTGGTTTGAGTAGGAACTGAAATCAGGTATGAGCAGGAACTAGCACAGAGACAGAAAGCTGTGGCAATTGGTTTGAGCAGGAATGAGCACAGGGACAGGAAGCAGCTGTAATCTTTTTGAGCAGGAAGGAGTACAGGGACAGGAAGCAATAGCAATCGGTTTGAGAAGAATGGGTGATCAGGTTTGAGCAGGAAGGAGCACAGGGACAGGAAGCATCAGCAATGGAGTTCGAGCAGGCACCCTCACAGGGACAGGAAGCAGTGGTGATGGGGTTTGAGCAGGCTCCACACACCAGGGACAGGCAGCAGGGCCTTGCTCCTGGCCATCACCCGGATCTGTGTTGCCAGCAGGCACGCAGGGGCAGGGCCAGGAGTAGGGCTAAGTAGCAGGGCCTTGCTCCAACAACTGTGATTGTATTGCCAGCAGGCATGTACAGCTGCCAGGCAGCAAGCATCAGAGCCTGCTCCTTAGTCGCCACCTGTGATCTGGTGATCTGGAAATAGGCAAGCGTGGGGGGCAGGCAGCACCCAGCCCCGGCACAGCTCAAGGGAGAGAACAACACACAGGTGAGCCCAGGAGCCTGAGAAATCAATACAGAGGGGTGCCTTCTTCAAGTCTCCACAGTATGGCTGGCACTATGCCCCCAGGAGACAGACACAGAGACAAACATACACACATACATGGGGCACCTGCCCTGAGCCTCCTATGCAGCTAGGGGCAGGTCCCAGGCAGGGACACACACACTCATACATACACACACATGCAGTGCCTGCTCTGAGGACAGTGCAGCTAGGGACAGGCCCCCAGTGGACACACACAAATACACGCCAGTGTGTGGGCACACACACACATACATGGCACCTGCTCTGAGTCTCCGCTGCCAGACTGTGGCCATCAGTAGGACATCCACTGGGGGGTCCTGGACTGTGAGAGGGGGCAGGCTGGGCTGAGGGACCCCCCCTCCAAGTGCACAAATTTTTGTGCACCGGGTCTCTAGTGTTGAATAAGAGTGGTGAAAGCAGACATCTCTGTCTTGTTCCTGTTCTTAAAGGAAATGGTTTCAGTTTTTGTCCATTGAGTATGATGTTGGCTGTAAGTTTGTCATATATGGCCTTTATCATGTTGAGATATGCTCCCTCTATTCCCATTTTGCTAAGAGCTTTTATCAAAAATGGATATTGTCAAATGGTTTTTCTGTGTCTATGGATATGATCATGTGATTTTTATCTTTCAATTTGTTTATGTGATGTGTCACATTTATTGATTTGTGAATATTGTACCAGCCTTGCATCTCTGGAGTACATTCCACTTGGTCATGGTGTATGATCCCTTTGATATATTGCTGGATCTGATTTGCTAATATTTTGTTGAGGATTTTAGCATCTGTGTTCATCAGGGATTTTTACCTGATAATAAATCTCTTCCTTTGCAGTGTCTTTATCTAATTTTAGAATTAGGATGATTTTGGTCTCATAAAAAGAGCTTGTGTTTCTTTCTCTTGGATTTTTTGGAATAGTTTGAGGAGTATAGGTGTTCTTTTCTGAATTGTGAAACTCCACTGTAAAGCCATCTAGACACAGACTTTTATTTGCTAGGAGTTTTTTTAATTACTGCTTCTATTTCCTCTGGCCTATTCAGGTTTCCTGTTTCTTCCTGATTCCCTTTTGGGAGATTTCATTTTTCTAAGAATTTATCCATTTCATCCACATTGTCCAGCTTGTTGGCATATAGCTGTTCATAGTATTTTCTTACAATCCTTTGTATTTCTGTGGTGTCAGTGGTTACTTCTCCACTTTTGCTTCTGATTTTATTTATTTGGGCCCTCTCTCTTTGTTTCTTGATGTGTCTGGCTAATGGTTCATCAATCTTGTTTATCTTTTCAAAGGACCAACTCTTGGTTCTATTTATTTTTGTATTTTTTTTTAATCACTATGTTATTTATTTCTGATCTAATCTTTATTATTTTCTTTCTTCTACTTACTCTGGGATTGTCTAGTTCTCTTTCTAGTTCTTTAAGTTGTACGGTTAAATATTTTATTGGTAATTTTTATTCTTTTTTGAGATAGGCCTGTAGTGCTATAAACTTCCCTCTCAGAAGGAAAGTTCAACAAAAAGTTTAATCTATTTATATTTAAGGTTATTATTGATAGGTACTTATTTTGTTGTATCCCAGAGACCTGGGTTATTGTGTGTTCTTTTTCATTTGTTTCCAGGAAGTTTTTTATCTCTTTCTTGATCTCATTGGTAACCCTTTCATTCTATATAATAAAACCATAATATGCAAATCGGCCGAACAGCCAAACAGTGGAACAACCATCCGGACAACCATCTGAGACTATGTTATGACACCCACAGGCACCAGTCCAGCCAAGGTGATTGCAATGTGAGTAGTCAGGGGTCCAGACATCACCCCATGATTGCCCTGCAGAAGGAAGCCCAGGACACTCGTCAGTGGGGCAATCAACTGGGGAGCTCCACGATCATACCAAAGAGGGAGGCCTAGGCCAACAACCAGTGAGCTGCAGCAGATGGGCAAGGATTCCCTCTGTGAAGGAAGCCTGGGTCCCAGGCACCGGTAGCTAGAGGGAAGCCCTGGTTCTGGGTGCCATGGGATGGAGGGAAGCCTGGGTCCTGTGTGCCGGATGGAAGACAGTGTCGGCAGCCGGGAAAGAAAGGCCTACTCTTGCATGAATTTTGTGCATTGAGCCTCTAGGTGTGTAATAACATACTATTTAGCTTCCATGTGTTTGAGTGCTTTGGGGTGTTTTTACTATAATTGTTTTCTAATTTCATTCCCCTGTTATCTGAAAAGATGCTTGATATGCTTGCCATCTTCTTTTTTTAAATTTATCTTTATTGTTCAGATTATTACAGTTGTTCCTCTTTTTCCCCCAATAGCTCCCCTCCTCCCAGTTCCCACCCCACCTTCTGTCCTTAACCCCCGTCACCGCTGTTCTCATCCATAGGTGTACGATTATTGTCCATTCTTTTCATGCACCCTCAACACCCTTAACCCCCGAAAATTGTGAGTCCACTCTCTTTCTATGCCTCTGATTCTATTCTATTCACCAGTTTATTCTGTTCATCAGATTTTTTATTCACTTGATTTTTAGATTCACTTGTTGATAGATATGTATTTGTTGTTCATAATTTTTATCTTTACTTTTTCTTCTTCTTCCTCTTGTCAAAGGATACCTTTCAGCATTTCATATAATACTGGTTGGATGGTGATGAACTCTTTTAGCTTTTTCTTGTCCGTGAAACTCTTTGTCTGACTTTCAATTCTGAATGATAGCTTTGCTGGATAAAGTAATTTTAGCTGTAGATTCTTGCCATTCAATTTGAATGTTTCTTGACACTCCCTTCTGGCCTGCATAGTTTCTGTTGAGAAATCAGCTGACAGTCATATGGGTGCTCCCTTGTAGGTAACGGACTGCTTTTCTCTTGCAGCTTTTAAAATTCTCTCCTTGTCTTTTGCTCTTGGCATTTCTAATTATGATGTGTCTTGGTATGGTCCTCCTTGGGTTCCTTTTGTTTGGGATTCTCTGTGCTTCCTGGACTTGGAAGTCTATTTCTTTCACCAGGAGGGGGAAGTTTTCTGTCATTATTTCTTCAAATAAGTTTTCAATATCTTGCTCATTCTCTTCTTCTGGCACCCTTATAATTCTGATGTTGGTATGCTTGAATTTGTCCCAGAGACTCCTTACACTATCTTCATATTTTTTTATTCTTTTTTCTTTTGGCTTTCCTGGCTGGGTGGGTTTTGCTTCTTCATATTTCATATCTTTGACTTGATTCTTGCCATCCTCTCGCCTGCTGTTGGATCTCTGTATATTATTCTTTATTTCAGTCAGTGTATGCTTAATTTCTAGCTGGTCCTTTTTCATATGCTCAAGGTTCTCACTACATTTATCAGCAGTCTCTAGAAAATTCTTGAAAAACCTAATAACCGTGATTTTGAACTCTATATCCTGTCATTTTCTTTCCTCCATTTCTGTCATTTGTAACCTGTTTCTTTATCTCTGCATTTTGGCTGCTTCCCTTTTTGAGTTAGGTGATCACTGAGAGGAATTAATCTCTAAGCCACTTGGTTATGAGTGTCAGCTGTGTCTACAGTGGGAGAAGTTCTGTGCTGGAGACAGCCTTATGGGGCAAGACTTGTTTTAGTGGGGCTTTTGTGCTCACTGTGTCTGCCCTGAGTGTGTTCCTTGTGGATCTGAGTTTTATTTAGAATGGTCCCAGTCTGGCCACTGGGTGAGGCTGGCTCTTGTATCTTTAAGGAGGTGTTTATTTAGCCTTTACCTTAGGCTACTCAGCCTTTTATATGCAAAAGCCTCTGAAGCAGCTTGGGAGGGGTGGGGCTTCGGGGAGTCTGCAGGGCAGAGCAAATATCTATGGCCTATTCTCAGCCCTGTGCTAAGAGACACTGGTCTCTGTGTCCCATGGTAATTGCTGCAAGCAACGCTGAGAGAAACCCACTTTGGATTTCCTCCCGGTGCCAGTCAGTTCCCCTTTTCCGGGTGTGCATCTGGGTCCCCAGAAACTCACCTGGAACTGAAGTTAAGAGCTGCTGGGAGCTTATGGTTCCCTCTGGTTTGAAAAAGAACTGCATTCTCCGGCGCCAGCCCTCTCCCTGAGCCCTGTGGGCGCGCCTCTGTACCTCTGTACTTTGCTTCCGCCACTCCTCTGAGTCTCAGTCTCTTTCTAGTTGTAGAATTTTCAATCAGCCAGCCTTCCTGTGGGTGTGGGTGGTGTCCATGTTTTCTTTTCATGGTTATTTTGAAATAGTTGCTCACTGCTGCATTTACGGTGTTTACCTATGCCACCATCTTGCTGTCTTCCCATCTTCTTGAACTTGTAGGGACTTGTTTTATGTCCTAACATGTGGTCTTATCTTTTTGAATGACCCATGTTCACTTGAGAAGAGTGTATATTCTGCAGCCTTGATGTGAAATGTTCTATAAATGTCAATTAAATCCATCTTATCCAGTGTGATCTTTAGAGTCACTCTTTTCTTGTTCAATTTTTGTCTCAATGATATATCCAGTGAAGTCAGTAGGGTGTTTAACTCCCCTACTATGACTGTATCTTTGTCAATCTCTCCCTTAAAGTCCTCTAGAAGATTTCTTATATATTTAGGTGCTCAAATATTGGGTGCATATATGTTTACCAGGGTTCAATTCTCTTGTTGCATTGATCCCTTTAGTATTATGTAGTGATCTTTGTTGTCTCTTCCGATGGCTTTCATTTTGAAGTCTATTTTGTCAGATATTAGTACAGCTACCCCAGCTTTTTTTTTTTTCTTTTCCACTTGCATGGAAAGTTTTTTTTTTTCTATCCTTCATTCTCATCCTATGTGAGTCTTTTTTTCTCCTGTAGGTCTCTTATAAACAGCATATAGTTGGTTCATGTTTTAGTGTCCATTAAGTTACCCTACGCCTTTTCATTAGAACATTTAATCAATTTATATTTCAGGTTATTATTGATAGGTATTTACTTTTTGCCATTTTAATTCCATATGCCTTGGTTTCTCTCTCTCTCTCTCTCTCTCTCTCTCTCTCTCTCTCTCTCT
>PVJC01018646.1:0-31187 GCA_004026665.1 Murina feae | reverse complement strand
CAGTGGGCAGTGCGCAGCAGGTGGGCAGTGGGCAGCGGGCATGGCCTCCGTGTGGAAGAATGCCTCCTCAGAAAAAAAATGGAGCAAAATGACCTCATTCGGACAATTTTCAAATGTCTTAAACTCATGGGAATTTGCCAACAGTTTTTTAGTCTCTCAAATCCTTTCTAGACCCACAAGACTATTATACATATACTAGAGGCCTGGTGCACGAAATTCGTGCACGGGGAAGGTCCTAGGCCTGGCCAGCAATCGGGCGGATCCAGGCCTTCTGGCTACTGGCTGGGGTCTTCCTTTGTTCTGCGCTGCCCCCTGGTGGTCAGTGCACATCATAGTGAATGATTAAACTCCCAGTCTCCTGGTCAAACTCCTGAGGAGACAATTTGCATATTAGGCTTTTATATATATAGATGTATGCAAGATATAGAGGTACACTAGTACGTGAGACTCAGTTTTATCTGAAAAATGAGCATAATAAACTAAAATTTCTAGATCTACTGTAAGAATCAGAGGAGCATACATGAAGCATTTAGTAAAAGGCCCAGCACAATAAAAAGTGCTCACTAAACTGCAGTCATTATCAACTTCATTAAATCTACGTAAGGTGAAACGTTTGGTAAGTATTGCTAATAAATGAATTAATATTTGTAAAGGGCATAAAGAGGGTCGGGCCCACAGCAAACACTGTGTCACTGTCAGCTAGCACGGGTTACCAGGACATGTAGGTGTATATGTGTTTGCCTACAGTGAGGGTGCCCTCAAGAGGGGCACTGACAGGAGTGGATATTCGTCGCCAGCCCAGTGCTCTGGAGCGCTGGCCTGCCCTCTGCTCGCCCGAGCACGTGGAGCATGGCTTGCCCTCACACAGGGTTTTCTTTGTAAAGATCACTGTCATCTGCCACCTGCCGACTGGAAGGCCCCAGGCAATGTTCATCCCGCTCCAACTCGGGCACAGGAGAAGGGTCTCTGGGGGCTGCCTTTCTGGCCTCCTGAGAGGCTTTCCCTGTCTGTTTCTCTTCTCATTCCAACACGGAGATCGTTGTCCAGGGATGCCAGCGCAATTCTACCGCATCACGTTCTTCATGAGGCCCAACACTGAGATACAAACATTGAAGCTGACCTGTAGATTCAAGCGAATTCTGAGAAAGCCCTTTTGCTGGACACAGCATTTAGAAGAGCCTGTTCCCAGAAGTCTGCCTTTCACCTGCAGCCTCACTCCATCTCACTGCAGCTAATGTCTCACCCCATTATGGAATTGACTTGGCTCAAAGGCAAAGGCCAATGGAGACAGCATGCAGGGGACAGGCCAGACATGTCTTCTGGTCTGCCCTGAAGCAGACTTCTGTGTGAACCTGGAGGTTCAGAGGGAGATGGGCGGAGATGGGGGAGGGAGACGCAGCATGCTGACGTCATGCAGGGCAGCGGAGATGGAGGAGGTGTGCGGTGAAATGGAGTTGGTGTGGAGGAGCCCCAGGTTAGACAAGAAATAGGAAACCTGATGTTAGTTACTAACAGTGATCTCGGCTGTGCACTGCGGGCACCGCTGCCCTCTTACCGCCTCCTGAGCGTGCGATTTGCTCATGATGGTGAGCAGAGTCTGCAAGAGCACGTCCAGGAGGCTCTCCACCATCATCTCTACCTCCTCCATGACATCCACCTCCTGGAGCAGGCGGCAGAGAGCACACGGTTAGCACAGGCCCGGCAATGCAGCCGGCAGCACTCACTAGGTCAGCCACTCAGGACTGTTCTCAGGACTGGATTCTGCCTCACTAGCAGGAGTGTCAGGGAGCCCGGACACCGGCTCTGAGAAGGCGGGACACCGGGCGCTGACGCCCAGGATGGTGGCTGAGACCTTACCCAGCGCCACCTGACACCCACAGATCTGAACTGCAGGCAAATCCGTTAATTTCAGTACACGGGACAGAAACGAAGGTCCCGAGTTATGGATTTTCTTGATTTCCCTGTCATGTCAGGGAAAAGCACAACATTGCCAACCAATGCTGAGATGTGTGGGCAGCACCTCCACCACTGCTAATGCACAGAGGGACTTAGTCTTTCTGAAGACAGTTTCTTTCTCAGGATTCTATCTGGCTGCTTTCAGTCTCTGTCAGCTGGGCTGCTGCCAGGTGCGCCTGGGCCATTCTAGCTCCTCGGCTTCTCACTCTTGGGCGCTGGTCCCCCTGGAGGACTCTGGGCTCTGCGTCTTTCTGAGCAGCCCACAGGACATGGAGCACGCCTCCTCACAAGGCTGCCTCCCAGCCACGAGGCTCTGAACTCAGGATGAGCCTGTGCTATCCCTTTACAGACCTCCCACATTCAATCTCAAATCCTGTAGCTCAATTTTCACTATCTCACAGAAATCCCCATGGCCCCTTCTCCAGCCTCTTTAGGTTATTACTGGTCCAAATGTCCATCCCTCCATCACTCACTAAGCATTTATTACATGCCAGTTGCTGTTTGAGGACCTGAGTATACAGAGGTGAACAAGGAAGATAATACCTCTGCTCTCACTCAGCTTCGATGGCACTCATCTCCTACCCGTCTACTAGGATTTGATACAATGACGCCCCGCCCTGATCCACATGAAGAATCTGAGCAGTTCTTGAGCCCAAAGTCTCTCATCTGCTGGATTGATTGTAACACTCTTACCTGTGATGCCTCTTTGAGAAATTGTAAGCAATTAATTGCACCGAACGCTCTAGCCCCACAAATACAACCAGACCATCTCCTTCAGGTTTTCATCTATTCCCATTCCTCCCCTTCCTTTTCTTTTACCCTTCAATCTTTATCCTTTTTTTTTTTTTTTTTTTTTTTTTTTAGCAATAAGCCTCCCACCTGTCAAGTCTGACCTTGGTCACTAGGAGACCTTATGCACCCGTGTGGCCTCTCTGAGGCCTGGGGCGAAGGGGAGCTGCCAGGCCTTGCCGGGAGCCAAGAGCAAACCATAGGGCCCTACACCCTCACAGTGGCTCTGCCACGCTGTGCCAGCACCAGATGGTACTGTAAGTGTGGATACCACAGCACTCCACTGGGTCCCTGTATCCTGCTCACACCAAGCATACTCTCTTTCTGGCACCTCTCCTGGTGCACGGCTAGCCTGACTGTGTGTTCTTATCACCTGGCCACTGGCCTTCATTTTCAATGCACTTGAAATTTTATTCTCCAAGAACCTTATCTCAACTTAACAAGGTGGTGTAATAAAAAACTCCTTTTTGTTTTTAATTTATTTCTTTAGACTTTCCTATATTTTCCAAATTTTCTATAAAAATGTAAATTTCTTCTATTGTGATAAATACATAGTAAGTATCATTAAGATAAGTTATTCATGTCTGATACATGTCTTTCGTTGCCTTCTGCCACAGATTTCTTTTTGAAAGAAAATGTAAAGAAAGGAAATAGGCACCAGCATTGAACCCTCCCCCCCAAGCACAGCTCTGCCACCCGAGGCTCAGCGGCCTGTGGGCAGCATTCACTGTATCTCTCATCCACTCGGGCATCTCTGGCATGGGGCAAGATGCCATTCGAGTGGGATCAAGCTGCCAGGAAGCTGCCAGAAAAGTCTGAATGAGCAGCTGCCTCCCAGCCTGCCCGTGCCCCTGTCCGTGCCCGAGCACCCTCAAAACTCTCAGGAACCCAGAACCAACGCTGCTGCTGGAAACAGAGCGAGGCACAGGACTAGGCTTTCTGGTCTACAGACAAAGATGCTTCTGGGTGGACTGAGGGTGGGTTTATGGTAGTGAAACTTTTAAAAATAGCAAGACTCAGTTGAATTGTGTCGAGTAGCCTGCTGGGCACACACAGGCCTCCACTCACTCGGGTACCTTCCTGTCAGTGATGAAAGCTTCTCTGACTGAGAAGTGTACAAAGCACTCTTTGCTGGTCTGCCTCTGGCTGGGGTAACCCCAGTCTGGGGCAGAGCTGAGGGGGGTGTGGGGGTGGGCCACTACCAGAGAGCTGGTCTTGACGATGGAGAAGATGCTGCCGAGAATCCCTGAGCAGATGAGCAGCTCTTTTTGCTGCCGCAGGTGAAGGTGGATGTGATGCAGAACCACAGGGAGCAGGATGCGGCGGGATTCTGGGAGAGAAAACACAAAGGTGAAGGAGCCCGTCAGCGGGAAGGAGCCACTGCTGAAGCCAGTGACAGGCGGGGCTGGGGCTGAGGCCACGCTGGAGGCCACGCCCTCCCCTTGTGCAGGCCTAGAAACCCACTTCTAGGCACTTTCAGACATCCCCCAGCATTATCCTTCCACCTCTCTCTTTCTCTGGTCAAGACTTAGTTAGTGTCTGTGGCATTGTGTACAGGGTGAGTGTGAAGACATCGCTTCCAAATGAAAGCTCCTTCATGACTAGACTCCAAAGTCTTAGCTTCTAGTGAGCCTGCTATTGAAATGTCCACTCCAGTTCCACGAGCTGCACTGACTGAACCTGCACCCTTGATGGGATTGTGAATGGTCCCTCTTCACGATGCGTGGCTAGGTGTCCTGGCACACCGCCCCCAGCATGTACTCTGTGCGGCCGTTTGCCTGCCTCACTGCCCAGTAGGTTTGTGGGGTGCTAGGTGTGAGCACAGCAGGAACAGGACAGAAGGAGGACTTTTGTCATAAGCCTTTGATAATTAGCTAACGCTTATTGCCAATCCTCCTTTTCTCTTCTCCTTGTGGTTACCCAGCAGCACTGTCACCAGATGCTTGGCTGAAAGAAAAGTTCATCATCTGTTTTGTAGACCAAAACACCAACCAAGCAGGATAAGAAACAACCAACAGCTGCCGCAGAAACAGTAGATTTTACTGCTGAAGACCAGACCAACGTGCTCCAGAGTGCTGGGTAACTGACATCACTGGTAGAAATCCTGCTTCAGGGACAACCTACAACTCAGACATTCGACGGGAGTGAGAAGCAAATGAAAACGTGGTGGTGGCTTGTCATCTCAGAACCCAATTGCTGTTTACGAAGGCGGCCCCGAAAGCTAAGACGGAAGCCCCTGCCCCGCCCTCCCAAAGCCGAAGCCACAGCCAAGGCTTTGAAGGCAGAGAAAGCAGCACTGAAAGGCGTCCACAGCCACACAACAAAGACGTCCTCCACATCATCCACCTTCCGACGGCCAAAGACACCAGGCTCCGAAGGCCCCCAAACACCCTGGGCAGAGCGCTGCCCCCAGGGGAAACAAGCCTGCCCACTGTGCCCCATCCAATTCCCCCCAACTGCCGAGTCAGCCATGGAGAAGCTAGAAGACAAGACACTGTGCTCCTTGTGGATGTCAAGGCCAACAAGCACCAGATCAAACAGGCTGCGAAGAAGCTCTATGACATTGATGTGGCCAAGGTCAATGCCCTCCCTGATCAAACCTGGAGAGAAGAAGCCATATGTTCCACTGGCTCCTGACTATGATGCTTCGGATGTTGCCAACAAAACTGGAATCACCTAAACCGAGTCCAGCTGCCTAATTCTAAATATAAAAATTTTACACTGAAAGAAAACCAACAACAAACCCAATAAAGTTTTAGAACCAATTTTCTATGCGATTATGGGAGGAGCAAGTACATGCAAAAATATTAGAGTGAAGCGTGTCAGGGAGAGCAGTCTGCCGTCTCCCTCCGATACTGAGGAAGCATCTTTCTCAGCACAAAGCTCAGGAGAGGTGCTGGCCTCAGTGACAGTGTCCAAACCACTGGTCACATCTTCAGTCCCGGAGTCGGTGAGGAGAGAGCATTTAACCTCAACAGATACTGAAAGAAAATTTGATTTTCTTGGTGGCAGCTTTACATCAGCAATATGCCACACTAGCGAGCTAAGTTCAAGAGTATCGCAAATGTGTATAAGCGCTGGGCTGTGAAATTATTGCTGTTATATTTCAAAAGTCAAACTTAAAATTTTTGTTACCAAAAATCCTAATTATAAAAATTCAGTAATTGCTTTGCTAGCATTTCAGACTGTCCCTGTGCCCTAGCGGTTTCTCCTGTGCTTGTGCTATTCTGCGTAAGGATCAGGCTCCCATCGACCTTAACATCTGGCCACTGAGAATCAATGCCGCTGCAAGCCGCTCACGTTTACTGTGGCTTCGGGTTTGACGCTGGAGGCTCATTCTGAGCAGCAGCCTGGCCCGCTGGCGTCTTTGTTAGGCTGCCCTGACCGGTCTGGGTGTGGAGGGCTCCCTATCCATCACGTTGTCTAATCCTAGAGGTTTCTTCACAGAGAGGAAAAGCAATCTATCTGACTGGCGAGACAAGGAATGAGGAAAGCACAGAGGGTTCTTAGGGTCCCCCTCAGGTTTTTATTTCCTTGGCTTCTCTCTGCTCCCCCTCCTCTCCCTCTGTGGTCCCCCCCCCCGCTGGGGGTGTGGCAGGCCCATTCTTGGCAGCAGGCTAGACTTGCTCTGCAGGCCATGCCACATGGGTCTCTATAAATAAATTGTGAGTGAGGCAGTAGTTCTATGTCTTGTCTGCATTCTCGAACTTAAAAGTTTTTATTACCAGGAATTGTAACTATAGTTTACCAAAAAGACTGCATCTAAGGGCTACTGGCTTCTTACATGATAGCTGATAAAATTACTCCTGTGATTACCATGTGGCTAGCACCCTGAAAAGGTGACTGACTCTCATCCCAACTTGACTTACCTGAGAAAGAAAACAGACGGCTGTCCACAGTCCTGGCGATGGACTGCAGCTTCACCACATCCATGGACTGCCCGATGTGCACCGTGCTGGGCATGCTCCCCAGGGTCCCTCTCACAAACTCTGCCACCTCCTGCACGGTGAACATGTGCAGCAGCTCGTCAAAAACGGTGGGGAAGGAATTGAGGAGTGCGGCCTGCAGAAGCAAGTGAAGCTGTGGTTAGCTCAGAGGTAGTGTTTCTATGGTGCATGGTCAGACAAACATACAAGGGGGTGAGAGGGTGAGAAGGCATTGCAGGCCCTGTTGTGGGTGGGCTCCTCCCTAGCCTTTCACTCCAATGCCAGGAGGTAAGTAATAGCATCATCCCCATTTTACAGATGAGAAAACTGAGGAATAGGCAGTAACTCACCCAAGGTTCTGTGGCAGGTAAGTGGTAAAGCTAGGACACGGAGCAGGGAGAGCCAAAATGGAAATCAAAACAAGAGAACTGACTTGAAGCTTTCATAACTTGCCAGGACATTTGCTGGCAAGAGAAAGGACTATAAAATAAAATCAACTCAACATGGCTTAATATCCATATCTGTTTTTGCTTATAAAGTAGATATATTTATCTCTGTGTCTATGATCAAGCTCTTGACCTTTCAACTTTGGCCCTAAACTCCAGCCAGGAGCTTCTCAAGGAGAGTGTGGCAGAGAGGGCTGAGCACCTGCACGCAGCACTCACTGAACTCTGCTCAGAGCCCTGCAGCCAGCAGTCCAGCTAAGAGCTGGACCATTTCCCCAGGATAGAGACCTTTATTTGAAACCACAAAATATAAAGACTTTATTTCCTTCATATGTGATGCCTGGAGGTCTCAAGTGTAAATCCAGAGGATAAAGAATGCATGGAATTACTCATGAACTCTTGAGGACTTTCGACGATGTTGGCATAGAGTTCAGTGACCTAGATGGCCTGGGGAGTGTGTGTTCTTGGAGAATCTCAGCTCTTGAGGACAATATGATAATAGTTCCAGAGACTCCGAGAGGCAGAGTAGTGTAGGAAACAGCCAATGTTTTTGGAATTACACAGACATGAGTTCAAATCCCAGCTTTATCACTTTCTGTCACAGAACCTTGGGTAATTTACTACCTAATCCTCATTTTTTTTCATCTGTAAAATGGGGATGATGCTACTACTTATCTCCTGACATGGGTCTGAAGAAAAAAAATAGGCATATAAAGTTTGTTTCTAGTAGGGTGCTGGCACACAGTAGGCTTTCAATAAACACTGCTCTCACTCTTCTCTCTTCTACATGCAGGGAGCTTGAAGGAGGCTTCCCACTTCTCAGCCCTCTTACACCATTAACCCAAGACGTACAAAGGGAAACAGAATGTCACCTAGAGACAGGAGGCGACAGTGCACACTGCCTAAGAGGCAGGTAGAGGAGGGAGGCTGTTTCTCTTGACTGACTCATCAGGCAGTGGACACTGGCCTAGAGTGAGTGGGAGTTTATGCCACTGGGACACCGGTCTGCCATGTTGCAGTCTGTGCTCAGGCAACCAATTGATGTGTCTTCTCATCTCTCTCTCTCTCTCTCTCTCTCTCTCTCCTCCCTTCCCTCCCCTTCTCTTCTCTCCTCCTCTCTCTCTCTCTCTCTCTCTCTCTCTCTCTCTCTCTCTCTCTTCCTCCCTCCTTCCCTTCCACATTCTCTGAAAATCAATGGAAAAATAACCTTGAGTGAGGATTAATGAGAACAAATAAATGACGAGGACTCCTGAGAACAGCTGTGCTCCTCTACCATAGCCATTGGGATGTTTTATATTTGGCAGCTGGGCCACAGCTGGTTTTGAAGTAAAAGCAGCTTTCTGTTCTAGTAGGTACTTTCTTATAAACCACCCCTTACCCCACACACAGGAGCCTGGCAAGACTTCTTTGACTCTTGAAGCCAGAGGACAAAGAAATCACCAACTAAGACAGACAAGAATCTGCATCCACGCTCCCCTGCAGGCCGCAGACCTGAGTGAACAGGAGTGTCTCTGAGTTTCTGCTGTCCAGACTGAGCACAAACCGGATGGAGTGGAAAAGTTCTTGGATGCTTGACCGGAACTGCTCCTCTTCCATCCCACACGTGGCTCTTGAGTACAGGACCCTGGACTGCACGATGAACTTGAAAAGGTACTCCAGGGCCTGCAGGTGTGGGCGCACAAGGGATGGGAAGGGTTAAAGACGGTCAGGAACTAACACAGCAGGGAACGAAGGGCAAAGGAACAGCGAGGTCTGCACTGACATCAGGTGATGGGCAATTCCAACTTGGAGACAACCATTCCTTTTTTTTATTTTTCTCGAAGTCGGCCAGTACATTACCCGCATGGCTTCCTGGATGTGGTCCTGCCGAATCAATTCTGCCGAGCAGTCCATGTACCACTTCAAGCAGCGGATGAGCTCCCTGGGGAGAGAGAGCAGCCCAGGAACCCCCTGTAATCCACATGCTACGCAGCCTGAAATGTTTCAGCCCCGAATCAGCCACACAGGCAGTAACACCTGCTGCTGAGCTAGACGGAGCCACAGGCCCACTGCGGCGGGGAGGTCTTTGGGTTATCTGAGGCCAGACAACACTCCCGGTCCATAAAGAGTTGCCACATTTCAAGTAGCAATTACAATCACTCTTTATCATTCTCCCTGCCTCTTTGATTACGAGAAAGTTCCCAAAGTCTTGGACTGTCTGTGTATTTTTGTTTTGTCTAAAACTTCTGTGTCTCTACTACATACAACCATGACTAGTGAACAGTAGCCTCTGAATAAAGTGCCGAGTCCCGTGTGCCCCTCCTTGCTCCACCTTCATCGCGTATTTTTATTTCCTTGGGAATCAGGTCAGTCGAGTGAAACAGGATCACAGGTCAGAAGGCTGCACGTTTACATGGCAACAGAGCACAGAGGGCAAGAGCGTAGGCCCTGGTGAGACAGCAGGGTTCACACAGAGCCTGTCCGCTTCTAACTCGGTGTCCTGAGGCAAGTTATTTGATGCCTCTGTGCTGCATTCGCTCATTTAAAACATGGAGAACACAACCTTACATCTTGACGTTACTGGGAATACTAAGGAGGCGACACGTGTAAAGCACACAGCACGCTGCCGGCTCTCCAAAGTGACATAAAGTGTCAGAGCTCCAACGACTCCACAGCCTCACTATCCTTGGGTTTTACTTATATTTTTGCAAAATTGTGCTTAATTCCTTCCATAGAAAAAGAAGACATATTTTTTCCAGCTTTACCACCTATGAAGAAACTATGGTTTAAAATGTCAGCGGAAAACCCACAGTAGTTTGTGGTGGTTTTTTTTGCAGAAGTAGAGAAAAAATTTCATATGGAATCTCAAGGAACCCCAAATAGCCAAAACAATCTTGAAGAAGAACAAATTTAGAAAACTAACACTTCCTGATTTTAAAACTTAGCACAAAATTATAGTGATCAAAACAGTGAGGTACTGGCAAAAAGACAGACATCTATAGCAATAGAATAAATGGCTCAGAAATACACCCTTGCAGATATATGGTCAAATTATTTTTAACAAGGGAGCCAAGACCACTCAATGGGGGAAAGAACAGTCTTTTCAATAAACTATATTAGAAAAACTGGATATCTACATGCAAAAGGATGCAGTCGAACTCTTACGTTATACAATAAACAAAAATTAACTCCAAATGGATCAAAGACCTACATGTAGGAGCTAAAACTTTAAAACTCTTAGACAAAAACATAGGGGTAAAGCTTAATTACATTAGACTTAGCAATGACTTCCTGGGTCTAACATCAAAAGCACAGGGCACAAAATAAAAAAAGATAAAACTGGTTCACATCAGACTGTGCATCAATGGACACAAGCAACTGAGTGAAAGACAATGGGAGAAATCTCTGCAAATTACATACCCACAGGGGTTAATATCCACAATGCACACAGAACTCCCAAAGCTCAGCAAACCACCTGATTCACAAACGGGAAAAGGACTCGACAGCCTTTTCTCCAAATGGTCAACAAGCATGTAAAGAGATGCTCCCATCACTAATTGTTAGAAAAATTCAAATAAAAACCACAGTGTGATTCCACCTCACAACCTTTAGAAAGCCTCCTGTATATATATAAAAAAATCCCAAAATATAGTAAATAAACAAATAAAGAAAGAAAGAGAAAAAAGAAAACCAAACAGACAGAAAGCAGTAAGTGTTGCCACGGATGTGGAGATAGCGGAACCTTGTGCACCGCTGGTGGGGATGTGAAAGGTGCAGCCACCGTGAAAGCAGTCTGGTGGTTCTTCAATGAAGGTTAAAAGGTCAGGTGACCTTTTCATAAGCCTCTTTCTATTCAAACTCAAGCCCAGATAATGATGCCAGACAGAACTTACTTGTATGCCAAGGCTCCAGCAAAGTGCTTCTGGATGTACGTGTCCATGACAGGCCGGAAGTGGAAATACTTGATGTCTCTGAGCAGGTTGATGATGAACACCTGGTGGAGACACCAGGGTTCACTGGAGGCCTCAGCCCTATCCCCAGTACTAAACTGAACGCTTGCTTCTTCAAGGAATGGCAAACGATCTAGTGTTCCCTGTGGGTGGTGAACGTGTGCTTTCATCCCAAGTCTGACCTGCTGTCTGTCTGCTCTGTTCTTGCCTCCCCTGGACTCCCAATCCAGACCTGGCTCGTGTCTGTGTCAGTGTTGCTCTGAACTTCTTCCTAATAATGCTGGTACACAACATGTCCCAGGGGAAGGCAACACAACACTTGTGCACGTGCATAAATACTAATGCATCTCAGACACTTGGGGAAAGAGGGAGAAAGGATTGTCCTCAGAGTCAAATTAGCCAAGAAAGGCTTGTGCCCTTCAGAAATGGGGCTGGCCCGCCAGGGCAGCGAGGAAAAAGAAAAGCCGAAGGGGCAACTATGCAAGTGCCATTCTTGCCTCTGCCCCTCATCTATCGTGTAGACTTGGAGTATCCGGTTCTCCTTGAACATACAGCCTCCTGTGGGACGGGATATGCTAAGCAAAGTGCATGAAACATCCTAATCACTGTCCATTCTCACTAAGCAGCCTCCTGTGACTCTTGGCTTCCAAACGACTTCACAGAGGGAGGAAGTGTGGTGCTTAGACCAGCACGAGTGAGTCTCTGCTTTCCCTGGTGCTCACAGCCACGTGTATGTGAAGAAATGGACCACCTGCATCCCTGCAGTCATCTCTGGGCCTTTGGGTGGTGCAGGCCACTATCTCAGGGCCTGGCAACTCTGCAGCTGTGATGAGACCGAGTATCAGAGCCACAAACTTGAAGCCTGGACCTGACCATGCTGCATTCTGCCCGTTTGCTCTTGTAGGGATCTGCCTGGTCGGTTGGTCTGTCTTGGGTGATACGCCTCAGTCCCTTTTCTATTGGCAGCATTCGAACCTTGTGCTGACTCTCTCTAATAACTTACTTCCCTCCTTTCAAAAAGATGTGGCAGGAAGAAGGAAAAGCCCGGCAGGATGAGACTTACCAAAGACTGGAACACCAACAGGCCGTACTTCTCTGTGTTGTCATCCAAAATCACAAAGAGTGTGTCTAAGATGTCCTGCAGGAACTGCAAGGCACAGACGTCAGGGCTCAGCTCCCGGGGCCTGTTCACAGGTCAAACTTCCAGGCACCAATGCATTCACCTCCCAATAAACAACGTCAAAGACCTAAAGTCTCAAACCACCACTTACAAATAAGTTAAAGGGTTAACGAGGTGGACTTGGGGTATTTGCTGACAGCCCAGAGGAACAGAGAGGCACTTCCTGTTGGGGAAGTGCTAAACTTGTAAGGAAAGAGCAAGTACCGCAAAACCCAGGACGTCCATATGGGTAGCAATTTTAAAACAAGACAATCTGGGTGATTCTAATGCCAAATTCATTTTGAGAAGAAGAGCTCACTTTCCTGGGACCTCAAAAGTTCAGCCGTCCCTCGCTCTCTACTGGGCCTAACTCCACGCAGGACATTTGGGTGAGGATGTGGCAAGGGAGGCCTTCCCTACGGAAGCCACGTTTTAATCTAGAAGTTAGTGGCCCAGAGAGGAGAACGCAGCCTGCGAGGCCTGTCACTGAGGGAAGGGCCCGGAAGCACTGCCTCTTGCTGCTGCTTGTGTTTAGGGCCCACACCTTTCTGTCTGAGATGCAGACACCGTGGGGGAGAATAAACACTTTGGGATGCTAGTGGTCTTTAAAGATCAGCGCTAACGTTCTGCTGTTCAGACGCAATGGAATAACAGCATGCTTACAATTTACTGCAAAAGGATGTACGGTGGGAGGTGTGGCTAGGGACTGGATGGGCAGGGTTTGCCATGGGTTGGCGTGTGTTGGTGCGGGGTGCTAGGTAAACACAGGACTCTATACTATTCTGTCTGCTTCTGTGAGGTGTGAAATCTTCCAATAAAAAGTAAAATGCTCGTGTGTCCTCTCCACACTCTCTCCTGGCTGGCCTGAGACAAATGACTGGTGCTGAGACCACACCTGCTGATAGAATGTTCTCTTGTGAGGAGCACAGCCAGCTTAAAAGATCACAGACTCTCCTACTGTCTGTCTGTTCACTAGATGATATTGTGAATACGTTCGGAAGGAGAAATGCCCTGAGTATGAATTTATCTTAAGTTTCAAAAACTAGGATTAGCTTATTTGTTAAGAGATCTTTCTAAAATGGATGATACCCTGATGGTAGAATTAAAGCAGAGCTCATACACGACTTCGTAGAAGTGCACAGAGGGACACACTGTTCCTGACTTGCAGATGCCGTGCTGTGTATTATGGAGTCAAGGGAGCTGTGGAAGGGAAGTAGAGACTGCATGTTGCTGGTCTGATACTTGTGACGACAGAGCCAAGAAAGCTCATGGTGGACAGGCAGCCTCCTGAGATTCCGTCTCTGTACTACATTCTTTGCTCTTGCTCATCATCAAAAGCACTCCCACTTTCCTCAGTGCAGTTCAGTCTGTTGTGGGGAATCCACCAGCAGAAATGCCTGGGGGTTTCCTGAGCTAGAACCAGGGGGGCCAACGCTCTGCCCAGCGCGCAGGAGCCTACAGAGACAGCTGGAGACGGTGGTGCCGCTGCCACCTGCTCGTCCATCAGATGGGAATGTCGCCAAATATCTTGGGGAAAGCGGGGGAGAGTAAGGACGTTTCCCTGCCGTGGATGCTAAGTGAGAGACGGGGCAGATTTAGTTCCTCTAGACAATCAAGAGTCGAGTGGAAAGACATCAGGTTGGGTGGTGAGAGGGTCACAAAGTAAGGAAGTGAGGAAGACCCAGAGGAAGGGAAAGGGGAGGCCCACAGGAATGCAGGCAGCACAGGACATGGGACTAAGGGGGAGCCAGACCTTAACGATCTCCTCTCCGCTGACATGCCGCAGCCGCCCCAGGATGTCCATGATCCTGTCTGGAAAGGCCTTCCATTTCAGCAGAGCAAGAAGGTCCACTGGAAAGCAAGCCCGCAGGTGGTGAGCCCAGGCTAAGCCAAGGACAAGCAACACCCACTCTTCCAGACACGGATGGGAGGGCGGGTCTAGGGAACAGAAATAGCTGTGAGCATGGCCACAGCCTCTTCAG
Source organism: Murina feae (assembly GCA_004026665.1). Classification (NCBI taxonomy): domain Eukaryota; kingdom Metazoa; phylum Chordata; class Mammalia; order Chiroptera; family Vespertilionidae; genus Murina; species Murina feae. The sequence continues at coordinate 17,000 of PVJC01018646.1, read as the reverse complement.
TGCTGAGATCAAGGCCATGACACATCTGGGAACTCTGGGTGTGCACTATGGAGCTGCCAAACACAAGGCAAACCCCAGAGGCTGCTGCTGCCAGTGATTCCTTCAGCTTCGATGAAAAGGATCCCTCACCGCGGCGGGACAGCAGGAGTTCCCGCTCCCCTTAACATGTACCAGCAACTGAGGGTGGGGAGGGCACCTGCGGCGCCATCACCTACCGTTCTGGGTGAGCTTGGTGGAGGAGAGCTGCGTGGAGATGAAGAAAGACTCTTTGGTGCTGCGCTGGAAGATGAGGCTGGAGGGGATGTTGGGGCAGCCGTTGTAGTCCTCTTTGCAGCAGGGCAGGCCCAGGTACAGGGCATGGTTGTTAAATGTGCTGTTCTCATCACACTGCGGGCAGAAGCAGAGAACACAGAGTACTTCCTGAACAGCGCCACGTGTGCAAGTCAGGTCCCAGGGGACTTCTGGTTGATCTCTGTGCTCTGTCCAGAAACTCCCCAGCAGGGCTGACATGCCTTTTAAAATTATATACATTTTTATGGATTTCAGAGAAGGAGAGAGAGATAGAAACATTAATGATGAGAGAGAAACATTGATCGGCTGCTTCCTGCATGCCCCTCCCCCTGCCCCAACTGGGGATCGAGCCCAGGACTCAAACTGTGACTTCCTGGTTCAACCACTGAGCCACACCTTGTACACGTAGAGCTCGTGGATGTCATCGGAGAGAGTGGTCCCGTCATCCCTCATCAGGGGCGAGAACGCAAAGCCGAAGAGCTTCTTTTCCCCTTTGTCCTTTGCTGTAACCAGAGCCAGGTGTTAGTTGTTTTAGCCCCCAATTTGCTTTTAAATTCAACCCCCCCCCCCCCCGTGCTTACCACCTACGCTCCTTACTTCATCTACTACCAACCTGACTGCAGGAGCGGTAAGAAATGCGCTGGACTGTGTGTCCACTGATACCCAGGGCCCAGGCTCTCTAGACCACAGAGACGCAACTGCGGGTCTTGGTTGGCCTGAGGCTTCCTTGGAAGCAGTTGACACACAGGAAACACCCACAGGGAGTGACACTAGCAATCACCCAGCGTCCACGTCAGACACGAGGAGCAAACAATACCCAACCCCCTGGGTTTCTGTTGTTGTTTTACTGATTGCAAAGAGGAAGGGAGAGGGAGAGAGAGAGAGAAACATCAGTGATGAGAGAAAATCATTGCTGGGATGCCTCCTGCACGCCCCCCTACTGGGGATCGAGCCTGCTACCTGGGCATGTGCCCTGACTGGAATCGAACCTGGGACCCTTCAGTCCACAGGCCAACATTCTATCCACTGAACCAAACCACCTAGGGCCAACCCCCCCATTTAAAATCACTGTCCAGATAACAGCCTCTGATGACATCCCATCTCTGAATGGTCATTTCTTCACAACTCCTCGTTTTCTTGCCCCAGTGATAAGAACCCTCTCAATTCTGTTCCAGGGTGGGAAGAGTTATATTCACATCCCCTAAGGAACGTGGGGATGCCTCACTCACTGGAACAATGTCTGAACTCGAAGCGCAGGTGGGAGCCGCGGAAGCGGTCTATGGGGATGGGCAGTTTGATGAGCTCTCCCCAGCGAGGACTATTGTTGTGGTAGAGGATGAATGAGTGATAGGAGCTCCTGCTCGGCTCTCCTGAGCCCATGCTGATGCAATCCTGGAAGAGAGCAGCACAGGAAGGCGTCATTTCCTGAGGACTCTTGATGTCTCTGCCTCTAGGACCTGTCTCTCGTGCAGGTCTCATCTCCCTGCCAGGCGGATCTGTAAGAGGAGGAACTTCATGGGATCTAAATTCTCTGCCTTTGGAAACAACTGTGTGGACAGTGTGAGGACTTGCAGTCACCGTGCTCGCTTGCCTTGGGGCAGAGGTAACCACACACACTGCAGCAAACCGGGTGCTGAGTGGGGTACCTGATTCCTTGAGGTGGGTGCCCCATCCTCACTGAGAAAGGAAACAGTGGACTCTGTGGGAGAATTCAACGGTGCCAGGCACACGGCCAGATCACAAAGATAATGAAATGCTGAGGTGGAGAGAGCTGGTTTCCTAACCGCCCCTCGCCCCTCGCTGTGCTGGCACCATAGGTGCCCCCAGCGGGCTGTCCTTGGCTACAAGGACGGACAGGTCTCACTTGACCTGGGTTCCTAAACATTGCGGTGAAGATGCACCAGGATGCCCGGGCTCCTGGAGGGCAGGAAGCCGCACTGGTTGGGGGTGAACACAGACAGCTCTGCTGACCTCGGCAGGACTCCCATGCAAACAATCGACATGCCCGAATCCCGGAGGTGGGTTCTGAAAGTGACAAATCACTGTTTTGACCATTTCAACATTCTCCTTTATTTCTTCCTTGCGGTGGGAGGTGATTTTGGCTAATTTTACCCTTTTCTTCTGTAAAATGTGGGTGATTGTTCTTGTTCTGCTCACCTCACAGGGCTGCTGTCAACACACACGAGAGAGGTCTGAAAGACTGACTTGCAGTCCATCAGATGCTCTGCAAATGAGGCCATGTGGCTCGTGAGGAACTGCACCTCAGCGTGACTGAGGGGAAACTGACACTGACAAAAGGAAAGCAGCAAGGTCTTCACTTTCAACGAAAGACAGGATCCCTGCGGCGCACTGGCCGAAGCATCGCAGGGCTTGAGCATGCTGTGTGTCCTGGAACTTTGTGCCAGCAGGTGAGGACCTAAGTCTCGCCCTGGACCAAAAGCAAATGGAACTTCCTGTAGTAGCTCAAGGATCAAGGGTGGGATCTAGCAAGTTACAGGAAATAGGCAGTTCCAGGTGAGGTGGGATGGCAGAAGCAACAGGTGGGACAGACTAGAGGGAGCCGGTCTAAACTGGAGCAGGAAGGAGTTGGGCAGACACAGGAAGAACGCTAGAGGCTGTGACACTGGGAGTCATCAGCAGGGTGCGCCTCAGGCTCCCTGATGAAGGAAGAGGCAGAGCAGAACGCACACAGGTGATCCGAGCTCAGTCCTGCCCAAGGAGGGTCCTGGACAACGTCCACGAAACAGGAGGGCTATTACAGGGTCAGCCTCTGTTCCAAACTGGCTGGCAAGCCTTACCTTCAAGATTTCTCCATCTGCATAAAGCACGTACATGGTCACTTCAATATTCTTTTGCACACTCTTTCCCCCTCTCTCAAAATCCCCCTTCTCCAGGGTTAGGTACAGGTCATTGCGGATGTCGCCTGTGGGGGAAGAAATGCCGTTGCTCCGTGACCCCAGAAGCCACACTGTCCCCTGTGCATGGAGGACCAGGCTAGCGATGGCGCCTCTGGGATTCGGGTGGGTGCTCAGGGCATTCCAAGCTTGGTTAATAACGATGGACACCCTACAGTATCAGGGGAGTGGCACGCAGCTGCTCAGCCGCGTGCTCTGAGTCTGCGCTCCGCAGGGCTGAGCACAGCTTGTGCGCGGCGGGAAGGGCAGGCAGAGCACCTTCTCAGATGGCAGGTGGCCGCTCAGGCTCTCTCCCCTCCAGGAGAGCACTGCTATCTCAGCCTCCACAGAGACTCTAGAATCCACTTTAATCAGGTCTTGCCTATGTCTTAACTAGCCCCTCCTCCTCTCCCTAAGAAAAATTTCCTTTGGATTTCCTGGCTTTTCTTTCTGCTGAGTCTGGCTGAGGCCGAGCTCCCAGGCCCACTGCCTGCTCAGTGCCCGGCAGGTCACTGGACTCCCCGGTGGTCTTTCCTCTTTGCGTGACAAGTGCCTGGGAGCAGGCGACGCTCCTCAGAGGCACGGGTGCTGGAGCCCGGGGGCCACCTGTTGTGTTCTGGCTGCTCCTGGGTCCTGGCTCCAGCCCATGTTGCCCGAGACGGGCAGAGGCTGGAACTGCCTTCCGAGATGACCGAAGTCACGCCTGCCTCTCTGGGTGGGACTGCCTGTTCCTGTATGGGAGGAGCCCATGTAGCTGCTCTAAGGCTGCCCATACGTGACACGGTGAGTTCTAGTCACCCTTTTAAAGAAGGGCTCTGACTGAAAAACAACAAAACCATGGTCAAGGCTTGGGGGGAGAAGGGGGAACTTTCCAAGGAAGAAAGCAGCAAAGGAAGGCGGGGAAGGCCGGGATGAAAATGTCCCGCAGCCTCCGGAGATGACCTGAGAGATGAGAAGAACTAACTGGCAAAGCAGGCCTTCAGAAGCCACCCGTCTCCTAGTCGTCCTTAGAAACGCTGGCCCAGCTGATCAGCTCAGGCCTTGGAACCACAATGAAACAGGTTTTGTTTCTGGTTCGCAGGTGAGCTTTCTGGCTGCGTCAGACATGACCGAGGGCCTTTCTCTGACTGGGGGAGTGTCTGTGGATCTCGTACGCATGACATAGTGACAGGCCAGGACTGGCACACACCTTGGGCTTCTGAGGCCTTCATGATCAGACCTCCTATTGGTCAGGTGACCTTCCTATCCCGGGAGTGCAATCATGGCGATTTGGCCGCATAATGAAGCTCTCCAAAGACTTTGGCTCAAGTAGGGAAGAGCAACCCATAAGAAGGAATTAATCAGCAGCTCAGGGAAAGCCATCTTGTTCCCCAAGGAGCCCTAGGCTGCCATGCAGAGGAAATGTGTTCTGAAAACCTCACATAAATGCATGCTGGGGAGGCGGGCTGCCATGAGGCCTGTCCTTGCTGCCATACAGGTGATCCTCTTGGGCCAAGTGGAGCCTCCACTTTGAGTCCTACCACATCACTAACAGAGCACTCCGGCCTGCGGTGACGAGGACAAGCAGGAGAAAGGAAACTCAAATTTATCAACTTGCTATTGGCAGGACAGAAGCTGAATAAAACCAGTCCTGAAAGTAAGATTCAAAATTAACTGGGAACATTACTGTGGGTTATTGCTATTATAATGGGATAAATCAAAGTCGGTTTTATCTTTAATTTTTAACAATTGAAACGGACGTGCCAGAGCCTTCTTGTGGTAAGAAACCTTTTAGTTACACATTAGCTTTTCTGTGGAGTTTAAATAATTATTTAATTTCTAGGCTGATTTGGCAAAAAAAGTGAATAATCTAGAGAATTTTAATGTCTAACCCAGGAAATAGGTGCTTTGCTTGAATATTATTCTGGTTTTAACCAGAACTTTCTGGAAATTACTTTCAAGGCAAACCACATGAATTTTATTTTATTATTAAAAAAATTTTTTTTATTGATTTCAGAGAGGGAGAGGTAGAGACAGAAACGTCAATGATGAGAGAGAATCATTGGTGTGCTGCCTCCAGCAGGAACAGGGATCGAGCTCGCAATCCAGGCATGTACCCTGACTGTGAATTGAACCATGACCTCCTGGTTTGTAGTGGATGCTAACCACTAAGCAATGCCTGACTGGCAGGTTCTCTGCTTTTCTAACCATGTCTTCTGTGTCACAGGTCTACTGGTTATATCATGAAGTCAGGACAACAGGGATGGGCACCATGACCTCACTATACGTGGTAATTTTTCTCCTGGGCTGATAATGTGATGATCTTTCAATCTGTTGTGGGCCAGATGTGACCATTCCTAAACCATCCCTTAAGCATATCACCAAGGCCTCACCTGACATGCAGGCCCGGGTCCCCTGCACCACTGGTGGGACTTCCACCACTCCCGTGAGGAGAGCTTTCTTTCAAGGACCGTGCCTCCGTGTTGGCCTTTGTGCGAGGTGTGCCCAGCAGAGCTGCAAAGAGAAGCTTTCTGCCCTCTGGTTCTTTGGGGCTTGGACTAAGTCCACTCACTTTGTTTTCAACGGGAGTAGCTGACCTGTCTCATAAAAACCTTTCTCTGAGCTGTACACTCAGGGCTTGGTAAGGGGTTCTAAACATCCCCAGGTCTCCTTCGCTTCCTCAGATCTTAGTGCTCACCCAAAGTAACACGCAGTCTTCTAGGCTGGGCTGGTGGCTTCTCTTCTTATGTCTTGTCAGTTACCCCAAAAGGTGAGGCTGATGAAGGATTAATAATGTACATGATGCCCCACCCCAGTATTGCAACATTCCATGGAACAAATGAAGATGGAAACAAAGCAGGCAAAAAGCAGACAGGACACACAAAAGCAGGAACTTACACCCAACTATCTTCATCTCTGCACCAGAAAGAAAGGGGAGAGGATGAGGGGACAGCACAGAGAGAAACAAGAATAATTAAGACAAACAGGAAAAGAGAATAAACATCACTTGCAGGTCGCGATGAAGCATGCACTTTCACTAGGGTCAAAGCACAGGCAGAGTGTCTCTGAGCTCCAGGGAAGAACCAGAGGCCCCCAGAGGGACAGCATGCCTGCAGCGCTGCCTTATAAGGGCAAGTTCAGGGCAACCCAGAGGAGCAGTACTTGTGCCAGGTCTGACTCCGGAAGGCAAGCATCTCTCAAGCAGCATCGGTATCACCTGAGTGCTTGTGAGAAACGCAAATGGCCGGGCCCACCCCGAATCCTCCCGCAGCAGAAACTCTCGGGTGGGCCCCGAGTGTGTACAGATTCTGATACAACTAAAGTTAGAGAACTACGCTTTAGGAGGAAACGCAGTCCTCAGGACACACTAAATCAAAGGGCAGATTTCCCCTGACAAGACAGAAAACCATGTAACTAATAAAAAGCATAGACCATAACGCTCACAGTAAATGGCCTTTAAAATTCAAGGTTACAAGGGAAATGCTGTCATCTGCACAGAGCCCCAGAGGCCTGGGAGGGCAGCTAAGAAGCAGAGAGGCTGGAGGAGTGGCGCCCGGGCCTGGGCCCAGGCGTGGTCTGGATGGAGAAGGCACAGCCTGTTCTCGAGCAGGAGGTTTCAGTGTCCTTGCTGATTACACCTTTGGGCCGACAGCTTTCTTTAAGTGTTTCGAGGGCTAATCTGACAAGTGTGTTACTGGGAACCGTGCTAACATCAGCCTGTTCACCTGGAACACCTGTCCTGTTCTCCTCTTTCTTGCCCATCTCCTTGAAAAAGATCTAGAAAAAGAACAGAAGTGTGCCACAGACTTAATTTGCTTTTGTACTGAACTAAAGTGAGTTTGGAGAGGAGGAGGAATTGCCACAGAAATGTGTCACGCAAACTAAAGGCTATAAGTGTCCAGTTTCAAAATCTGGCTTAACCTCCTATCTATGTGCTCTATAACCTAGAAGTCAGGGCCTCGGCTGTGGCACACAGCAGGGCATCTCCTGCTCACAGCAGTCACGTGGTCATGTACACACCGTGAAAAGAATGGGAGCCCATCAGAGACACCTTTTCTGAAATGGCACGCTGGTGCTCGGGTGGCTAGAGCCAGTCAGACTCCCACTGCCGTCGCTGCTCTGTGACTCGAGCTGCAAGCTGTCAATGCGCTTTGACAAGGACGCACCTGGCCATCCCAGAAAAAGCTCTCCAAACGAGCGCCTGCCCACTGCCGGCGTCTCAAAGTAAGGGCCACAGGCTATGAGAAATTCTGAGTTTCCACTTTTACTCTACTTGCTCAGCCTTAAGTGTTGAAATGTTCAGTTACTGACAATGTATTCCTTTGCTCATTTCCCACAGATCCATGTGTCAAGAAGAAGCTGAACTTCATGTCACTTGGTCACTGTGAGGCTGAGACCACTGCAGCCCCAGTGCGATACTCCACAGCGAGAGGACAGACCCGCTGCAGGGGGACAAGTAGCCAGGGCTTGGAGGTCTCACCGAAGGGCTTGTTAGCCAAGTCACAGTTTCCGAAGACGGGCTGCCTGCAGGCCAGCCTGTCACCTGCCCAGGGATGCAAACCCACTCTGGTATGTCGGGGTGCGTAAGGGGCTCATAACCCTGGGAGTGGTCATCTGTTCAAAGCTCTCCCCTCAGGGGAGGGAGGGGAGGGGAGGAGGAGCTTAGGCACAAAGGACTGCTTTCTGCCTGTGCACCACCCTTCCTTTCAGCTTCAGCACCCAGTAGGCTTACCCACAGCCCAGCCTGGACCTTCAGGATGGCCAGTGCCTGGGCTTGTGGGGCAAATCACACGCTGGTCGCTCAGCTGCCCAGGCGCGGGAAAGCTCCTGAACCTCAGCTTGTCTCACCAGCGCCTGCTACAGCCGATTTCCATGGCGACGTCTAGCTACCTAACAGCCCTTACACACCTGTGTGCCCATGATGCAGAGGCAGAGTGCTCCTCAGAGACCTCTCTCCACAGTGTGACACAATGTCACTTTTGAAAGCAAAGTTGGCTTAACAACATTTTCACTGAAGCTTGTTCCTGTCTAGGGTCTGCTCATTTGGTTTTAAAGCGTAAAGACTAATAGGAAGGAAATGTCCAAATCTTAGACATAAAAGGAGGGAAGGACTGTAAACACATCTCCCAGGATACATGAGCCAGGATCTGGGTAACCACAGCTCCTTCCGTGACATGTTGCCAAGAAGCCAGGGGCTACACCTGGCTCTCCTCCCAATGACAGGGCCACAGAGTGCTGAGAAGTGGTCCAGGACAGAGGAGAAACACCCCACGAAGGCCTCACATCTACAGCAGCCACCCCTAAGCCTTTCATAAGCACCAAGCCTCCTCAGCATTTGGAGATAAAGGTGGATTGGTGGAGCCGCCCAGCTTTCCCACCCGAGCACCCTCCTCCCGTGCATGAGCAGAGATGAAGCTCTCCCCACAGCTTGCTCTGCACGCACAGCGTCTGTGGAGCGGCACTGAGGGAGCAGAAAACAAGTCTGGGCCTCGTGTGGGAGGTGGGAGGCAGCCGAACCCGCCACATGGGCCTTCTCTGTGCGCAGTCACACTCCTCTTGGGGATGTGTTGGCAAACACCACAGGAGAAGAATTCGGGTGTTTACAGTGCGCACAGCCAGTGCAGTCAGCCTGGCCTGGCCTTTACACAAAAGCAAACAAGCCTGGAGCAGATCATTGAAACTCAGGGCAAAGGGCAGATTCATAACTCCTGTCATCTGTCCAGATAGCCAGCAATTTGTCTGTTCTGATTTCCTCGCTTTGTTCGCATTGTCTCTGGTTATCAGACCGCCTGCCATCCCTCTGAGGCCCCGTCTACCTTCTCTCACTCCTGCAGCCCCCTTGGCTCCGATGGCCTGGCTGACCCACTTCCCAGCTGTTCTCGCATCTGACTAGGAAATATGAACCTAGGATTGACCTGCTGGACCTGCACTGGAGGTCAGTGCACCCCCACTTTCTGCCTTGGCTCTCTCCTGGGCCCTAGATGAGGGGGCGGGGGTTGGGATATTCCTGAGAAACTGGCCAGGTTGTACAATCCAATTCACAGAGCCTAACTGATACCACTTGTCTTATCTACTTTCTAAAATGCACCTGCTATGGCCACGTGAAGTGGGACTCAGCAACTCTACAGACACACATTTTGGTTACTCCTCCCCTTAAAGAGGAAGTGCTTGTGAGCCTCTCCCTCCGAAGGAGTGAACCAGGAGAGAGAAGTGTGAAAGGCCTCCCATGAAGTTCTTGGCGGTTGCTGCCACCCACTCCATTCAGACAACTCAGCCCATCGGCCACCAGGTGGGGCTTCTGGAAAGAACAATATCGACAAGAGCCCAAGGGCCCTGCACACGCAGGGGGTGAGCTGACTTGGGATGCAGAGCGTTTAGTGCTCAGAACACCTCCACAGCAGAGTTCACAACCACTGCATCCTAGTCCTCCTCCCACCCGGCCCCGACAAGTTCTACCTACCTGGCATGATGACATCAGGAAATCCCAATTTTCTTGTAATCGCCAATCCCCTGTTAAATATCATGGGGTTTTCTCTCCGTATCTGCTCCATGTCTCCACGAAGAAGCTGAAGAGAAATGATAAGGCCTGCAAAACAAAGGCAGTTCCTCCCTCAGACCCTCCTTCTGCCTGTCCTGTGACACTAGGAAAGGTAGACCCACACTCCGCCTGTCCTGTGACACTAGGAAAGGTAGACCCACACTCCGCCTGTCCTGTGACACTAGGACAGATAGACCCACACTCCACCTGTCCTGTGACACTAGGACAGATAGACCCACACTCCACCTGTCCTGTGACACTAGGAAAGGTAGACCCACACTCCACCTGTCCTGTGACACTAGGAAAGGTAGACCCACACTCCACCTGTCCTGTGACACTAGGACAGATAGACCCACACTCCACCTGTCCTGTGACACTAGGAAAGGTAGACCCACACTCCGCCTGTCCTGTGACACTAGGAAAGGTAGACCCACACTCCGCCTGTCCTGTGACACTAGGAAAGGTAGACCCACACTCCACTTGTCCTGTGACACTAGGACAGATAGACCCACACTCCACCTGTCCTGTGACACTAGGAAAGGTAGACCCACACTCCGCCTGTCCTGTGACACTAGGAAAGGTAGACCCTCCTTCCGTCTGTTCTGTGACACTAGGAAAGGTAGACCCACACTCCACTTGTCCTGTGACACTAGGACAGATAGACCCACACTCCACTTGTCCTGTGACACTAGGACAGATAGACCCGCACTCCACCTGTCCTGTGACACTAGGAAAGGTAGACCCACACTCCGCCTGTCCTGTGATACTAGGAAAGATAGAGCCACATTCCGCCTGTCCTGTGATACTAGGAAAGATAGAGCCACATTTTTTCCCAGAGGAAAATGTGCAAAGTTCAGCATTTTCTTGAGAAAACTATTGATGCAGAAAATATGTATTATTCTGAAGAAACATTCCAGAAAGCTAAAGGATATTAAGTCAAGATGACCTCAATGACCCAGAGAACTCATCTGTTAAACAAAGATGGGGTCCTGGAGATTGAGTCCCTTTCTCTCTGTTACCAGCATTCAGCCCAGGGCCAGGCTGGGTCCTACTGAGTATTGAAGGGGAGGGTTGACTACATGAACTATACATGTAGGGACCCAGAGAAGTCTACGGAAACAATAGTAGCCTAGGACAGTGTGACCAGAGAAGACCTTGTGTCAGGGTGTCCCACCAGCTGGAAACGGACACACTAAGAGATGCTGGGTTTATGCTAAAGTGTTGGAAGCACTGTGCCCATTTAACCTGTCACCATCTTGAAAAGTGAGCAACAGAGCAGATGCCACATTGCTCCTGCAGGGAACCCCGCAGTGCAAGGAAAAGAAGGGGTGCTTCTGGGAAGCTGGGTCGCCATGTCTAAGACTGAGTCTCAGACCCTCCAGATGATCCCAAGGCCTTTCTTCGGAACTGGGAGAATCTGTAATGTCCCCTCAGGCAAGTGGCCTTCTGGTTCATTACTTGTACCCCTGGAGTTTTGCACAAAGTAAGAATCTTCTGGAAACTGCCCCCTTCCCTGCTGCCCAAGGGGCCTCTCGCAACCACTGGTTAGAAGGCTGTGAGGTCAAGCCTAGATGGGAGTTAGGAAGTGCCTCCAAAACTGCATGAGATTAGCTGCGGACAGGATACATTTGGGTGCTAGTCAGAAGGAAGCAACCTGAGGGATGTAGAGACTTGAGCAGGAAACGAACATCTAAAATGGGGGGAGATGTTGTGATAATTAGGACAATCAGGAGAGCGATGGCTAGGAGGAGACAGTGACAAGCGAAGCTGCAGAGTAAGAGTAGGGGAGGGAGAGGGTGGAGAAAGAAGTCAGGCGGAAGGGTCACAGGCACTAGAACTATGTACTTTCACAGCGGGGCCAGGGGAGGAAATATTACAGCCCAGCCAGGACCTCGAGATGACCTCACTGCTTCAGCGAATAAGCCTGCACTCCCCAAGAAACGTGCAGTTACGTCTACGATGGGCCAGGAGTCATTAACGCCAGATCGCAGCGCCAAAGGGCAGGCCCATGGCAGTCACTTCACGTTCTGGGCGGGTCATCCGTGTTTGAAGTTCTGAACACCCTAAAGTGATGTGTTACAGCCTAGTCACTTGGTAGACCCAAGTACAATTACTTTATGAACCTGAAAGGCTGGGGCCGGGAATCCAGACCACAGCTCCAGGATGACTGACAGTGGCAGAACAGTCATTGATTCTCACTGTGTCAGGCTTTGTTGATGAGGCTCACACTGAACAGGAATCGGAGAAGTGATAGTAACATTTGTCTCTTTTGGGGTCTGGGTGTCATCTCTGCTCAGGAAAAGACAGACTCCACAATGTGACAGACCCTGCAACACTTCTGCTTACTCGGGATTGACAATGCAACTCACATTACTTATCAAAGCATATGGAATTGGTCAGAGAAAAAACTGAAAATGTATGTTGTTTGTAATTAATTAAGAAAGGTCTCAAATTATTACAAAAAGAAGTAGAGAGTCCTTGAGGAGGAGAAGCAATGTCTGCAGGGAACTGAACTTTACACGTGGCTGCTGATCAGCACAAATCGAGTAGGTGCAAGATTAGCAACTGCAAATACAACACTCTGCTGTATTTGTAGCCAGAGAAGTACGTCACCGTGGCTGGCACTGGGGGCGGAGTACTTGGCGCTGGACTTGCGGATGATGTTCTCGTGGATCTGCGACCACTCCCCCTCGTTGGTGCACCTGCAACAGGAGGACAGGCTTAGAGCTCTCAAGGGTCTTAAACACCCGCTCTGATGTCCCAGGTGTGATACAAAGTGCGAAGGGTACTTCACACTCACTTTCCAAAAGAAGTAAGTGTTTTACTGAGTTAGACAAGGCTCGTTTTCTGTTGAGGCACACACACAATTCACACTTGGAAAAATTCTGAAATAAATCTCTATAAATATTGTTCAAGAGGCAAAATACCCTCTTCTCTGAAGTAGCACTCTTCCACCTGTCACGTTTTCTTCTTTTCTAGTTTCTTACACACACATACACACCCCCCCCCAAAAACAACCAACCAACAAAAACTGGGTTCAAAGGAAAGCCCCTGCTGGAGAGAACACAGGTCCTGCCGTGAGCTCTGTTCAGAAACAGACATGCCTGGTGCTGGCTTTATTCTGTCAATAGGCTGCCATGTTGCTCCAAGGGGAGACCCTACTGAGCACAGGGCAACGTGGAGACCTGCTTTTGGCTATATTTCAGCCAGAACAACATTGTAAAAGCCGTCTGGGAGAGTAGTGGGCTTGGCTCACTGTGAAATCCTCTGCTTCAGGGGAAGGAGGGCTTAGCTGAGAAGGCAGATGCCTACATATGGGAGAATGGCACTCTTCCCCAGAGGCTTCTGGATTGGGAACAAAGAATGAAGGACCAACAGTGCACCTCTACTCATGCATGGCAGTTTAGGGTCTTCCCTTCTAAAGGGTAGCTCAAGGCTGCAGCCACACAACGCCTGGTGCAGCTCAGGAGTAGAGACGAGCAATGCTCACCCTAAGCAGCACGTCAATGAAACCCCTGCAATCAGATCAGGGTCAGCCCTTGAAAATTCCATGTGACACTGGCAGTCCCCACAGTCTTGCCCCTGCTGGAGCGGGAGGTATGGACCCACTGACTCCAGAAAGCAGGACCCAGGGACAAAGGAAAATCCACAGGGTCTTCCATGGTTGCTCAGAGCGTGTAGTCCAGCCCAGCCACTTCCAAGAAGAAACCTTAGTATGTCACATGTACAAAGCAATGTGAAGCCCAACCGCGTTCTAAGTAAAGGGCTTGTGCAGAGGCCATGCTGAGCTAGAGGAGGCTGTCACTAGCTTAATTGTGCTGCTCAATCGATGGGTCTTCGGACTGTCCCGTCAGTAGAAATAAGCCTGCAGAGAACTGTTAAGACAAGGTTCTCAGGAGTTCCAGGAGGTTACTTCCTGCTCCCAGAATGCCTTCCACACAAAGGAGGAGGAGAGTTCTTTCAAATGACCGCTGTGATTTAGCAACTCAGTGGGGAGTGCCCAACGAGAGGCTGGCAGCAGCACGTGCAGCCTTCCTGTCCCATGTGCACACTTCATCTTCCAGCCAGTCAACACATCAGGAAGTGCCCGCTGGTGGATTTAAAGTTGTCTTTCTGTCAGTCTCTTGTCACTTTCTAGATCTACAAGATGAGTAGTAATTTAACAGAACTCTGACTACAGTTTGTCATAAATAATGTACTGCCTCCCCCCCGACCCCGTTTCAAAAGAAGAGTCTTAAAAATTAACTCCTTCCCTCCCTCCCAAACAGGCCCTCACTGGCGCCTTGGCAGTGGAGCAGAGCCAGTGCTCTGCTGACCACATCAGCGGTGACAGTCTATTATTTCGTTCACATGGACCCTTTTTCCCAACACATACAATTCGGATGCCAGACAATGGACGGCTTGTCCCTTACCTATTGGTGGCCTTCATAGCTCTGCGTTCAGCCCATTCCCTTCTTAGCCTACAAGCTTTCCTGGGCAATCCCACCTACTACTATAGTTTCAGCTACCACCAGAAGGTACCAAACCACAAAGCAGTGCCTGCAGCCCAGACTCATCCCTAAGTTCCTGGCCCACATGGCTACAAGAGCTTTGGTCATCTCTCCGCCTTCTGTCTGCTCCCAGAGACTCTCTCTCACTGAGTGGAACCCACTGTTCACTCAAGCAGAGCCTTTCCAGCTGTCACCTGCCCGGAGAGTTTGCTATCTTAAAGTCTGTCACAGCTGACCTCTCCTCTTCGTGTCGGAGCTTCAGCCATGACCATCTCTCCTCTGGACCAGGTGACCATCTCACTGGCCTTTCAGACACCTTCCATTCCAGAATGCCGCGAGGAGCTCCTCAAATGGTTTGAAACTAAGTGGATGTGGTGTCATTAGCACATTTTAACCAATCATGAGGGTATTTTGTAAGGAAAAATTATAAATGTAAGCATTTATTAAATAATCAAATGAGTTGTGATTATAATCAGGCATGATTATGTCATCCAATCAAATTATTATTTAGAGCATGATTACTGATGCTGATAATTTACCCTCCATCTTCAGAGGCATGAGAGATGGTGCTGGCTTTAGCTCCTTGACAAATTTCTCCTTTTACGTTCTGGGCTCCAGGTTCAACAAGCCCTGTGCCCACTTGTGACCCTTGTCCCTATGTCCCAGAGGAAAGATATGACATCTACATCAGACTAAACAACATAGCGTGGATAAATTTGTGACTTTTAAGGCTTCTGGCTCATTACAAGTGACCTAGTTTTAATGCCTTGGCTTTTGTTGGAATTTTCTTAAAAGGATGAGGTGCCTTCCCATACACAAACGATCTTAAACAACATTCATAAAGCTGGAGCAGTGACCATGGCAAGAAACATTAAATCTCTGTTTGAGGCTGATTCTGAATAAGGAAAGAAATGATGAGAATGTCAAAAATTGACATATTTTGCCAATTCATTGATTAAAATTCTACAAGAGATTTTTACCCTTGCAAAAGCCTGTCCTAGCCAAGGCTAGAACACTAGTAACTGCAGCAAATCCTTCATGCTTCCACTCAATCTAACCAACATGTCCCCTGGAACTTACTGGAAAACACTGCTTCGCCTTAGATCTGGCTGCACTGTTCAGATGTGGGTTTAAAAGACTAACCCTAGGTCTGCACCTAAGCTCAACTGCACAAATATGCAGTTGGGAGTCTTTTTGAAAGTCTCTTAATATTTTCAAGTGGAAAATTATCCTATATTTTAACTCTCGTAGTGCTTCAGAACATTTTAAACTATCTTCTCTATAAGTACATTGTTCTTCAGTTTTCCAGAATTGATACAGTAGACACAGCTCATAAGAAGCAGCTAAGCAAAAGCTACATATGAACCCACTTCCTTGCAAAGTGACAGGCTGGTACTGAAAGCTGTCGCTTTAGAGGAGATTAGCTCAATTATGCCTGACAGCATCCTTTCCAGAGGGATGCTTGCAGGCCCTACGCACCAAGCTAATCAGCACTGAAGCAAGAACAGCTCATACGCATGGAGATGCCAGCCTCCGGTGCTGCCTATACCCCTCTTGGACGGAGTGAAGCAAGCTGGTGATGATGTAAGTTTGGATTTCGGTTTTAGTCCTTTTCAAAATGAGAAGGGTGTATCAAGAAGCAGTTAGGGCACACGCCCGGGTTGCGGGCTCGATCCCCAGCTCTCTCATTACTGATGTTTCTCTCTCTCTCCCCTTCTCACTCCCTCTCTGAAATCAATAAAAATATGTTAAAAAAAAAAAAAAGTGGATCCCACCCCCCACCAATAAAGTCTATGACTGGTGTATGAAAGGAAGAGAAAACCCACCAATATTTCCTTTGTAAGTTACTATTATTCCAAAAGAAGAGCCTCATTTCATCAAATGCGTGACTCTGATTGGAGCTAAGGGAACCAGGTAGTAAGGAGATACGGCTCTTTGTTTAATTACTAAAATGTGGTTCATTATATAAAGGCCAAAATTAAGTGTAATTGTGCATGCCTGAACCAGACAGAACATATTGTACAGGAAAATATCCATCTAATTCTATGGTGAAGCTATATTAACATGGTGATTGACAGATTTAACTTGGAAAAAAACAGTATTTGGTTAAAACCAAAATAGGACAGATTTTTAAAAATCTCCCAGCATTGTACTTGCTTTGAAAACTTATGAAACTCAGCCTGGGTTCAGCATTGCTGCTCATGCCTAAGTCTTAGCAGCAGGACAGACAATGTGCCTGGAATCCGTGTTTTTATTAGTTTTCTCCTTTTTGTTAACAAGAGTTGGGATGCAATGCACGGCTTCTGTAGGACAGGTCCCTAGGCTGACGAACACAAAAAATAATGCGTACCTGGCTTGGGGTGGGGGTGGAGGGGGCTTCCAGACCCGGGGTGGTGGGAGTGAGGGTGAAACCCCAGCTCCTCAAAAAACCTGAGTTTTCTTCAAAGCAGGGAAACCTGGTTCCTGTTCTTTCTTTGAAACCAGCTCAGTTACCATAGCTGTGGGCAAACATGAGACACAGAAGACTCTCTCATATCCAAAACACATAAAAAACTGCACGACTAGCTTTTCTGTAAATATGTAATACTAGAGGCCCAGTGCACCGGTGGGGTCCCTCAGCCTGACCTGCACTCTTTGGCAATCCGGGACTGCCAGTTTAGGCTCGATCCCCGCCAGGCCTGTGGTGATCAGGCCTAAACCGGCAGTCTGACATCCCCTAAGGGATGTAGCAGTGTGTGAAGTGCAGGCGGCTGAGGAAGAGCCCAAGCCAGCCTGCTGTGCCTGCCACCACTACTAGGTATTGCTGCT